>CAJHQQ010001017.1:0-122847 GCA_905132885.1 Moricandia moricandioides | reverse complement strand
ACCGCTAATATGTTAATTGTTGAGTTTTCAAATAGTTCATTTAACTTGCCAAAATGGATATATGGAAATTTAGTCAAAGCTACAGTATTTTCATGCACAGTTGGATTGAAAATTTTTTAAATCGTAAAATGTCACAAAAGGTCATATTAAATAAAAGGGGTCATGGAATAAATAAATAAAACATTAAAAGTTAAGACATGGAAACTTGGTACTAAGGTTGGGGAAATTCAGGACAAGAAAGCGACAAAATTCAAATCCAAATGAACAACGTTCGATCTCTTTTCGTAAGGTAAGCATATAAACAAACGCCGACCAAGAAAAAGAAGTAAATAACCAAACAACAGAACCATTTATATGCACACTTAGATGCTTAGGAATATCAAAACACATTTTTTCAAAATAATACTTCTTATGTTTCATTATGTAAGTAGTTTTAGAAAAAAAATTTAAAATATAGTTTTAACATTTCTATACAATATTCTTACTTATTGGATATTGTATGACCAATTAAATTATGTATGTCTTTTTGTAATTAGTAAAATTTATATATCAAATGATATTTTTAAAGTAATAAATTTCTTAATATTAGTGTTTTTATGTAAAACTATTTACATTACGAAACAGAGGAATGCCAATAAAGAGAAAATAGTTTACATAGAAAATCTAAAAGGTCTTATGATCTGATATTTCTCCATCTTTAACTATATCATTTCAGAAGTAAGAAACAGAAGGAAAACAATAAACAAACAACAGAACCATTTCTATGCAGACATTTAGATGTTTAAGAATATAGCTGATTCGGAGCTACAATTAATGACCAGAAGATTTAAATACCAAAAAATGTATATAAAAGTTTAATGAATATCAAAACAGACTTTGAAATGTTACCCGTAAAGAGAAAATAGTTTTAGTAAATGTTATATCTCAAATGAATTTAGAGACAATCCGGAACCCCATTAAAATATGGGAGAATTTCATTTATACCATAAATTTGATATAATTTTACAAAATTTACCTTTAATGAATGATTATTTGCAAAAATACTTTAATTTTTTGGTGAAAATAGATTTAGTTAATTTTTATAAATATTTATAAAAAGTTTAGAAATTCAAACCCACCTCTTTAACACTAAACTCTAAACAATAATTACTAAAGTGTAAACTCAAATGTTAATATAATTTTATAGTGTGTATTTTTTCAAAGTGATACTTAACATATGGTATTTGGCAATTTCTTTTAAAATATTAGTCCACAAAAAAGAAAATTAAAAGCAAAATATTCATTTAATTTTGGTGAAATAAAAAACAGTATATAAACCATAACAAATTCAAATATACTTCTTTTAAGTATAAAATAAATCAAATAATCGAAGGATTAGCACTTTTTATGTAAGGGTACCAGGAGATTAATCGTTTTCCACTTAATATCTCAATAGAAAAACTATTAGTGATTTTTTTAAAGTAAAGTAAATTATTAAGCAACACGACACATACACATGGAAAGAACAAAGAAACATAACTGGTAAAGCAAAAAGACTGCTTTACAACACTACATGTATGCGCCTTTATTTATATTCTTTCTATTTTTGCATTCTATGGGCAAAGCATTAAAATTGTGAAGAAGATACAACAAAATCCTCCCCCTCCTGATGAAAATATAGTGGAAAATAAAATAAAATCCAGCTTATGAAGAATATACAAAAGACCAACAGAATAAAAACATAGTTTGCTAATATAAGTGAGACCCTACACAAGCATCTTGTGCTTGGAGGAGCTATGACCCAATGGCACATTAGCACTCAAACAAGTCCAAATCCTCTCATATCTCCCTTTAAAAGAAGAAGATAATGCCACCTTCTTTAAACAAATCTTACTCCCCACTCACTTAATCAATAATCAGTAATCATCTCAAGCTATATATAAGACCACTTTGAATTCCACAGAAACAGTAAGAAGCAACAACTAAACAAAACAGATAGACAAGACTTTGATTCAAAGCCTTTTTTAAGAGTAAAAACATGTCTGCAAATGAATTACCTACTTCAGCTCAACTCTTTCAAGAACAAGTCAATGGCGGTTTTGTCTCTAGAAAGCTGCTTCTGCACAACCCATTTGTCCACAACACTCAACAGCCCTTCGCACCATCTCCCCTCATTACCCATGAGAACAGCCTCAGTGGGAGTGTCTTTATGCTTCTCTCAGTCCTCATCTGTGGAATCATCTGCTGCCTTGGTTTACACTACATCATTCGTTGCGCATTCAGACATACTTCAAGTTTCATGATCTCTGAGCCTATCTCCAGTCTTTCAACACCACATGGCTCATCAAACAAAGGAATCAAAAAGAAAGCTCTTAAGATGTTCCCGGTTGTGAGTTACTCACCTGAGATGAACCTGCCGGGGCTCGGTGAAGAATGTGTCATCTGTTTGTCAGATTTTGTTTCCGGTGAAAAGCTCAGGCTGCTCCCTAAATGCAACCACGGGTTCCATGTTCGTTGCATTGACAAGTGGCTTCAACAACATTTGACTTGTCCAAGCTGCAGACACTGTCTTGTTGAGACATGCCAAAAGATCTTAGGTGAATCCAGTCAAGCTGATCAAGTGACAGAAGCACCAACAGAGAGCATAATTGTCAGGATAGCTCCTCTAGAACCTGAAGGAAGAGTAAACACTTTTAGAGAAAGCAGCTAAGTGCTCAGAAACCATGATAAGTTAAGAATCTGTGCTCAAGTTAGATAGGAGTTTTTTTAGATCTGAGCACAGCTCATGTCTATTACCATAGAAGAGTTCCAAAAGAAAAGGAAAAAAAAAACAGAATTTTTCAAATTGTTATGGCTTTATGTATTTTGCCTGTAACACAAAGTGTATACAGAGAGAATATATATCACTGTTCAGTAGTATTTCACAGAGATCATCAAACTTCTCTTGGTGAACGTATGTTTTCGGTGAAATGTTAATTATCCATGCTTATCCATAAACAATAAGAATCATCTGTAAGACTGATGTCATATATTCTTATGTATCAGAAAATTTTCCAGACTTAATAGCATTATGTGTTGTGGATATTAATATGCTTCAATTTACCATTGAGATAATATGCAACTTTAGAGTGCGATCTAACACTTAGAGATCAAATCCATAGAAACTCGAATCACACCGTATATTTTTAGTTTCAAATTTAAATAGATCAATAATAAGAAAAAAAGGAAGTAAAACGGTTTGTAAGCGATTATGGAAAACAGTGAACTCGAGAAAACTTGCAAGAATTAGAAGTGAATATCAAAGAATTATCAGGGTTTATGAAGAACAGTTGTAGAACTTAAATCGCAAAGTTCAAGTCAATCAACTCTCGTTACATAAACTATCTATGTCTACTTACTTGTATATCAAATCTCTTTACAAAATTCAATAAGTTCAGACAAACATTAGGAAGACGTTTGATAAGTCACTAAATCTCTAAGCCAAATCTGTTTTCAGATAAATATTTAGCTCATCAAGATTAATTCAGACAATCAATAACACTTGTGTTTACCAATTATCTTACAATCAAGATGAAGAATAAAAGATATCCCTAACAGTTCATTCTAACAATTTATCAATTATTTGAATAACCCTAAATCTAACATGCGGTTTACTAATACATGAATAATGAAACAAATATTATAATCTGAATAAAATGCATAGATAAATCAAAGAGATAAAAATAGAAGTTCAAAATCTTATCTCTAAAAGAGTTTTGACTTTTCTCTCCAAACGTTCTCAAATAAAATAAAGTGTAACTTAAACCATGGCTTAAGATAAGTAAATATAGATAAGCCAGCTTGTGGAAATACTGGATACTTCTGGGCCTTTTGTAATTTCTTGAAACTTCATTAAATTTGTGTCGGTTTGCTCGTACAACATGGGTGCCGATCCACACCAGCTACAACATTGTTCGATACAAGATCAAAATCTCAACTCAGACTTGAGGTTTTCAACAACACTTCTCTTCAAGCTTCAAAGTGCTCCAAAGTCTTCAATTTCGTCTAAAGTGTACCCAAACCTGTAAAAACTTTAAAACTGTTTCAAATATATATATAAAAAACTCTCAACTAGAATTTATATCATGGTGAAATATCAATAAAAAACCATGATATATCAACTTGGATCTCGACTGTCACAAATTTCGTGAATGTATCACTTCCAGCTTCCTCAAGATTATGCACTTACAGAGTGAACATCAGTTGGCGGATGCTCTGATTAAACTGCTTTATCCTACTCAGTTTCATCTTCTTATTTCTAAGATGGGACTCAAGAATATCTATGAAGTTCCATCTTGAGGGGGGTGTTTAAATTTACTGGTTTAGTTAGTTGGTTTAGTTAAGTATACATGGTTCATCCCTTTAAATATACTAGTATATAAACCATGTTGTACATTCATTTTACATTGTATCAATGAAGATGAAACAATTCATTTAGATTCATCTAAAACCAGCCTAGTCATAAACCAACCTGTGGGATATAGCCTTGACGCATGACATACCTATGCCATAACTTAAGAGTTAACCCGTAAAATCACGGTCGAGATGAATCCATCCTCATACGTTACACAACAAAATCCAAAGCTGAGTGTATGAAGCAAGACATGTAAGAAACCTCTCAAACCAAACAAGGTTAAAATTCCAGTTACTCTCATCACAAGCTTCTATTACTCTACTTTGACGGTTAATACCAATAGCCATGTTTTATGCCTCAGATTTACTCAACCTACATCTTAGAAAAGCTCGTATCTGATGGTATGAAAACAGAAATGAAACTATTCACATTACAAACTTGGTCTACTTTGTTTCTATCTTTATGGCAAATGCTGTTACTCAACTCTATCTTAGACGTTTTCATAAATTCTCCAGATAATCCTGATAACTGAGTGATTCAAAACCAGCTAAACAGGCTGGAATCCACAACCCATTGTCCACAAAAGATACTAATAACTTATATAGTTAAGGACCACATAATCTAAGTACGAGATTTTAGAGATCCAGTAGGGGATCAAGCAGCAACAGGTCATAAACAAGGTTATCAAAAACAAAAGCAAAGTCATAAACAAATGATGGTTCAAATAAGGTTTAAGATCCTGGGCGTTTCTGATTGGATTGGATGTAAATAAAGTAATGAAAAGTTCAATAATTAAGCAAGACCCTTAGTAAAGTGGGAGTTTAATAGTAATTGAGGCAGTGCACATAAAAGAACGTTTATTGGTTAATCACTGAAGACTGTGGTTTACAGGTAACATATGTCCATTACGCATCCGAGGGATATCAGATGATATCAAATCATATCTGGTAATATGACATTCAGTGTGTGGAAACTGCAACAACATAGCTTATAAATCCAAATAAATAAGTAATAGCATCTATAGATATCTTCATATAAATTAAAAAGTCTAATCTAGTAGCAAGTATTTCTGAGATAAATTTTGAACATAACTTAAGTAATACATTTAATATGCAACAGCTAATGGTACACAATTGTTAAAACTCTCAACAAATTGAGGCTGTCAAGAATTTTTTTTTTTTTGAATTTCTAAAGAATACAATTACTAAATGATAATAACAAAACATTAAAAGATGTATAAGTATCCTGCTACCATTCAATTGAAAAAGTCTAAGAAGTGCTAATTTCTATTGCAACATGTTCAATGCTCTTTTCTTATTAACAAGAGCATGTAAAGACAAAAGCACTAGACGAAAATGGTACTTTAGAAGATAATGTTTTAAATCAATCCTGTTTTAACGTGAGACAAAAAAAAATTATTTCAATATTCAATTTTGGACAAGTGATAGTCCCTACACAAGCTTCTTGTGGTTGTAGGAGATATGTGCCAACGGCAAATTCAGCACTCAAAGAATTTATGTAATTGGATAACCTCTTTCTGGGTCCCAAATCCTTTTCAAATCTCACTTGAAAAGGAGAAGAAAAATGCCACTTTCTTAAGCAAATCTTACTAGTCTATAATTAAAAAGAATTATCAGTCTCCACTCAGTAATCATCTCAAGCATATATATAAGACCACTTTGTATTTCCCCAAAACATTAAGAAGTAATAACCAAACAAATCCAAGCAAAGCAGAGTGAAGAGACTTTGATTCAAAGAGTAAAAAAAAAAATGTTTGCATATGAATTACCCCTTGGCGGTTTTGTCTCCAGAAAGCTGCTTCTGCACAACACTCAACGAGCCCTTGCAGTCGCACCAACTCCTCCTATCACCCATGAAAACAACGTCAGTGGAAGTGTCTTGATGCTTCTCTCAGTCCTCATCTGTGGAATCATCTTCTGCCTCGGGTTACATTGCATCATCTGTTTAGCCTTCAGACGCTATTCAAGTTTCATGATCTCTGAGCCTATCTCCAGTCTTTCAACACCACATGGCTCATCAAACAAAGGAATCAAAAAGAAAGCTCTTAAGATGTTCCCGGTCGTGAGTTACTCACCTGAGATGAACCTACCGGGACTCGGTGAAGAGTGTGTCATCTGTTTATCGGATTTTGTTTCCGGTGAAAAGCTCAGGATGCTCCCTAAGTGTAACCACGGGTTCCATGTTCGTTGTATTGACAAGTGGCTTCAACAACATTTGACTTGTCCAAGCTGCAGACACTGTCTTGTTGATACATGCCAAAAGATCTTAGGTGAATCCAGTCAAGCTGATCAAGTGGCAGTAGCACCAACAGAGAGCATAATCGTCAGGATAGCTCCTCTAGAACCTGAAGGAAGAGTAAACACTTTTAGAGAAAGCATCTAAGTGCTCAGAAACCATCATGAATCCAGAATAGGCTAGATAGGAGATTTTAGATCTGGGCACAATTCGTATACATTTAGATCTTTTATGTCTCTCTTCTTTTTTTTGTTCCTGTAACACAAAGTGTATATAGAGAGATTATATCTCACTTTTCAGTACCATCTCACTGAGTTCATCAAACTTCTCTTTAACGATTTATTTCTTTACAGTGGAATATAAATTATGCAATCTTATCCAAAGACATTAAAATTCATCTATAAACAAAGCTTGATAAGTACTAGTCGTATATACTTATGTGACACAATCATTAAACAGAACAAATGTTTTTTTTTTCATGGTAATGAATGTCAATGTATTGCGTGAAGGAGCAGTGTTTAGTCTACGCAGCGCAATGACGATCCAGACCTGATCGCATATATGCTTGCTAGTGACAAATGCACGAATAAGAAATAAAAAATGTACAACCTATATGCCTCAAAAGTCAAGACCAATCCACACACCTGAGTCTGAGTGATCATGATAGCCAATATACCACATGATTCTTCGTCCTAATGATAACAAAATCAACTCTCCCATAGGAATATGGACCCAGCCTGTAATTTGGTAAGATAGTCTTTTATGGTTCTTTTTCTCCGAATCAGGAGCACATCTTGGATTATGTAAAATAGCTACTGCAACCTATTATCATGATAACTGAACTGAGAAAGGTTAGGCCAGACGATTCAGATCTACTCAGAGCTATCTCATAATATGTAAACAGAAGGAAACAATATACAAACTTGGCCAACTCTGGTCTCTACGATACAATTAGATTAAAAAAAATTGTCCAAGTATAATAGAGACCTCATGGAGTGATCAACTTAGAGCTACTTGAGAACTTAGTCGTTTTCACAGATTCTCCAAATATCAAACTCAATATCACGGATAACTGAGTGATTCAAAAACAAGCTGGATTCCACAACTTGATTGTAATAAAAACTAGTTTAGTTAAGGACCATAGTTACTAACTACGAGGTTAAGGGATCCTGCAGTTTAAAAGGAGCAACATGTCATTAACAAGTAAGACATAAGATCCTAGGCATTCCTAATTGGAGGATGTAAATAAAGTATTAAGAAGTTAAAAGTGAGAGATTAATAGTAATTGAGGCTGTGCACACACCAAAAAGAAGGGTTATTGGTTAATAACAGAGACTATGGTTTACAGGTAGCATATGCCTATCACATCCAAGGGATATCATTATCAGATCATACTGGTGATATCATATGCCATTGAATGTGTATTAAACTGCAACAACTTTTCAGTGATAAATTGAGAAATTGCCTTAAGTAAATGCCCTTAGTTACTGCAAAAGCTAACTGTCTAAATTTCTTTAACTCTCAATAATTCAAGGTGTCTAGAAATGTTCCTTGAATAAAGAAAGTGAAACAACAGCAAGACATCAATACAATTATAAATAACTATAATCAAACATTATATATGATTAATTTTCCGCTACTGTTAAGAATATATTAAGATATACTAATTTCCACTGCAGTTATTCTAATGTTTTCTGGTGGGGGGAGGAGAATTATTGATGCCTAACAGCGTTAAAAGTATAGCAGAATGTAATTACAGAAGCACTAGAAGACAATGGTAGCTTTGGAAGATAATGTTTTAAAAACACTATCATAGTGCTTTAAGAAAATTATCACCACTTGTTGGACTAAAGACCTCAATCAAAAAGATAGATTCATGTATAAACTTTTTTGTAATAAAATAATTCAGAACTGTACTAATAATATAATGAAGAAAGGTTGTGGGCATACCCTTATAAAGCAAAAGACCTGTACGCAATAGGCTGTGCCTATTCATCCTGGCACAAAATGAAGTTCTCTACATTATCAAGAGAGAAAAAAAAAAGATATTTAGTAGGAAAGATGAAGAAATAGATATTTACTTAGAGAAGATATTTAGTAGGAAAGATGAAAAAATAGATATTTACTTAGAAAAGATATTTAGTAGGAAAGGTGAGCAGGTAGATATTTACTTAGAAAAGATATTTAGTATGATAGATATTTCCTTAAAGTTCACCAGAAAACTAACACTGAGAATTGGCATTGACGAATAATGATTACACTAGGTTCCACCAAAACTGGGACTAAACAGAACTTCAATTATAATGTTACTGAAAATATTCTCATGGCCCTCAAAAACCCATTAGATCAAAACCGTTGCACATCATGAAAGCAAAACTCTTACTTGAGCATGATTTCAACTTGATGTGTTGCAATGTTTCACTTCAGTCATCCGGAGAGATACAATTGGATATTGTTTCTCTCTGTAACCTCTGCAGTTTTATAGTCATGAAAAATCAGGAATATCAATTAGAGAGCGAATGGGTATCAAATTAAGATATTCCAAACAAAAGAATCATAACAGCATAAACTATAAAAGTAAAGTTCATTTGCTTTAAAAATGGAACCAAAAGACTAACCACTATGTGTTTGTTCCAAGTCATTTATAACCAATGGCACATACAGAAGATAAAAGAATCCGTTTCCGAGTGAGACTGGTAAGAAAAGATAGAAAAGAGGCATATCCTGCTGTGTAACATCAGCCTTTTTATCCCAAAGATACACAATCTTTACTGAACCAACTATATGCAAGTAGTAATAAAAGAAAAGAAGTGTTCTATAGAAGCACCTTTCAAAGAATCTTGCTTTAATTTAGAGCTACAAGGAAAACATGTGATAAGATTCATGTAGATTTTCCTCACGATTTGCAACTAACAAAAGATTTTTATCTCATAAAGCAAACAAAAAAAAGAATCATTTGTTATTTGTTCAATTAGTGGGACCAATTGCTTTAGCTCTTGATTTAAAAAACAAAGGCATGTAAAGATAAAGAAAGAAAGAAAAAAATGTTTGTAAAAAGAAGCAGGAGGTGGAAACTAATGCTATGAGAGTGATCTTTATCGATAAAAGTAGTCTTTAACGAGTTTGATTGAGAGAGGTTCTGTCCTTTTGGCTTACTCATAGGACAGCTTAAGTTACTACGGACGGGGTTGGATTCCTGTTCCTCCAAGAAGAAGTGGAATTCACTTAATGGAAATACCTTATCCGTACACCTTCAAAAAAAAAAAACACAAAATCAACAAAACTTTTAAAGATCCACCACTATTGTTAAAAATATAACAAAAAGGAGACAAAAGTTAAATCACGCCTAGCTTAGTTTTCTATAGAAACTAGATCAAGGTGACAACTTAAACTAAAAAGAAACACTACAATTCGAAACTAACTAGCATATGAATCTAATACATGTGGTATAGCTTGATAATTTCTTTCAAATGGAAGAAAAATACTTTTTATTAGAAGACTTGACAGCAAAAGGAACAGTGAGATATTATCTGAATGTTGTGCTGCTATGCCAAAGAAAGGGAAAGTTCACGGCTGCTCCAGTTAAAAGTTCATGGGTCCCTGGAAGCAACTCAGGGAGATTTGATTTGCTAAAGCCACGCCCACATGGCACTACCATTTGCAGAAACTGGACCCCATTCTATATAACAAAGCATATTACGCTGCAAATTATTTATTAAGATAATAAGAAACTAAAAGTCAAGGACCTTAGTGTTTGGCTTGACATAAATCCATAATTAAGAAAACTAAAAACATGAAAAGAACTATTAATAAAATTGGAACCTTACCTTTCTCTATATAAACGAGGCTCCAACGGGAACCTGGAAACCCACACAGCTATCTCAAAACCAAGTTATCATGTCAACTTCCATGTCTGTTCCGACCATGAAACAAACTCAGATCTTTGAAGATATTCTTCGAAGTTCTTACTCAAGAAGATTACTACTTGGTCAGTCACCAAGTCCGGCACCGTCCCCATATAAAGATGATATAAACTTTGATGCAAATGTTGTCATGGTCCTATCAGTCCTCTTATGTGCACTCGTTTGCTCGCTTGGACTCAATTCTGTAATAAGATGTGCCTTGAGGTGCTCCAGTTTAGCACCATTCGAAGCTGGTGACAACCAAGCAGCAGCTCGCTTAAGCAACACAGGAGTCAAACGAAAAGCCTTGAAGAGTTTCCAGACAGTAAGTTATTCTGCTGATTTGAATCTTCCTGGCCTAGATACAGAGTGTGCCATATGTCTCTCAGAGTTTGTATCCGAAGAGCGTGTGAAGCTGCTTCCGACATGTCACCACGGATTCCATGTCCGGTGTATAGACAAGTGGCTTAGTGCACACTCATCCTGTCCCACCTGCAGGCACTGCCTCATCGAGACATGCCAGAAGATAGCCGACTGCAGCCAAACAAGCTCGTTAAACACTACTCAACCACCGCAAGATAGCATCATCGTGCAAATAGCACCTCTACAACCGGAAAGATGGCTACGCTGTTTTAGGTGAAACTAGTCACCTCGACATAGTAGCAGTAATGTTTACAATTCGATTAAAGTAGTATTGTGTTTAGAACTAGACGAGATCACAAGCGGTCTACTTTTCAAAACAAGTTAAGCATTTTCGTTGTAAAATTGTAAATATTACGAGCAATGATACTTTCTGCGTAACTTGACCTCCTAAAATGTCTAAAATTTCACAATTACAGGCCAATGAAAAGTCTTACATAACATCCAAATTAGAAATGTAACTAGATTTGCAAAACCTCAAATTCGAAAAAGAACAAATAAAAGAATCAGAAGTATAAACGTGCAGGTTGATGAGAGGGCAACAATCAATAAAGAAATAAGTTCATTGGACGTGGCCAAATACGCTAGGTCAGCTAAAGAGAAATGTCTTAATCTTAGCATTAAGAAGTTTCAAAGTTATAAAAGTGAGGTGCTGCCACTAGCTAAGTTTTATTTTTACTGATCTTCATATGGGTTAATGCACTTTTATGTAAAAGCATATGACTATAATAATGCAGCTTTCCAAAAGTAGTGGAAGACCACCTCTTCTTGTATTGTTATTGAACAAAATTAAGCTGTTATGAGATGATCATCAAGCCGTATAAGAATGTGACAACAAAAAGCCCCAGAAAAATATGTCAAAGGCCCACAAATGAGATAAACAGACACTAATGAATCCACTGAGGTGGGTTAAGGAAGAGAGAGGTCACAAGTTATGGGGTCGGAGCAGGAATCCATCACATGGTCAAATCAAAACATACTAAAAAGGGGGTGGTTCGATGTTTTACAGATCACATGATAAAAGTGACAAAAGGAGATGTAATTAACCACAAATTGATTCAACAACCTAGCATCTATGCAACTCAAAATATCAAGATCAGTTTCACCAAACCAAACTCCGAAAATTAAGTATAGTAAGTTGCAATCAACCACATTAACATTCAAAAGCCGTAAATTTAACACTACTCTTACAACTATACTAACTTAGTTCATTAAACGATTTGTTTAGTTTCCTCTTAACTCTGCTCTTTCTTATAGATTAACCTTATTTAACTTTATGATAACCCTATTTCCATTTTCCAATTCGATCCGATCCACTAGAGCTATTCACTCGATTGTGCAGACAAGGAAAACACTAAAACCACAGTCTTGTATCAAACATCCGAGTTATACAGAACACTACATGAAGGGCAAAGTCCGATGATTATCAAAAATCTTACACAAAGCATCAATCAATCAAATATTAAATCATAAAACTCAATCATCAGAAAATATATATGCTCCAAGTGAAATAAAACAATCTGGAAACAAATCATAAAACAGAATCTGAAACCCTAAAATACCATTTTTGCATCAATGAAAGTAGATTATCTTGTTAAACACATTACTCCTCGAGATCAATCAATGAACAGTAGCAAGAGCGAAATCAATTTTCGCTTCAATCAAACCATTCGAAATCTCAATTAAGAGACGATTATCGAGGATATCATATGAAGATAAAAAAAAAATCAAATAAAAACTTACAAAGATTAGATTACGAAGGGGCAAAGGAAAGTTTGGTAGCGCCATCTTTGATAAAAGATCTTCTGAACGCTAAGTTGCCAGAGAGATGTTGGCGCCAACGATATCAGTATTTTTCTTCAACCCCATTCAATCGGATTATCCATAAGTTTCTAGTTCGGATCAGGTCTGTAAGCCCATTTATATTAAGCCTTTATTGCATTCAGTCTGTTTAGGCCCAATTACATCCAAGTTTTTGAAATTAATCTACTCTACTCAAATAGAGTCACTATTTTTATCTATTTAAAAAAAATCATATAAGTCTAATTTATTATGATTAATAAAATAATCATTTTTTTACCTAACCATATCATTTACAAACATAATAATTAAAAACATTTAACTCTATCTTACTTATTAAAACAAGTGCATCAAATTCAAACATTCCTTGATATTATTGTATTTACCATCCAATAATATTTAGGTATCATCCATTATTTTAGCAATTGAAATTTTGTTATCAAAATATCTTCTCATTAAATTTTTGGAGAGAAAATGTATTTTTTAAGGACCATAATCATTAGAATAAAACTCATTTTCATAACTTAATATTAAATGTATATTTTTGTAACTTATTTATATTCAAATTTTCATTTTAAAATAAAAATAAAAATACCCGCATATACAACTCTAGTGGACTTTAAAAAAAATGATAAAAGTTCAAATCTTGGAAATACTCTGATAATATATGATTGGTTAATTTTTTAAATGAAAAATGAACAAAATTTATTAATAAATATTATAGATTATAAAGTCAATATTTATAACTTCTGAAGAATAAATTATTACATAAGCAGATATATGCGCTATATATTGAGAAAATACAATATGAAAGTGAAGTTAACTAAGATTCCCGAAAAGTAGCCTTATTCACTAACGAAACATTCAATATGTTATTTCCTTTCTATGTATTTGACATATCTTTGATGCAAATTGTGTGTTTTACTAATCCACTTTTGGCTAGAAGAATTTATACTAACCCACATCATGAAAAAAACTAAAGCTTCCGTATAAAATTCTGAATGTTCGTCGAAAATACAAACTTCTATGTATCAAAATCATTCCAACATGATTTTTTCTTCTTTAATTGCACGTTTCCACATTGTTTTTCATTAGTAGAGATGATAATTTTCTTTCCTTTCACCAAATAATAACTCACTGAAGAATAAGAAATTGCTAAGAATATCATAAGTTAAGTGTTACTTTATAAAAATATACATTATCAAAAATATATTAACATTTAAATTTATATTTTAGTGGTTATTATTTAGGGTTTAGTGTTAAAGGCTGAGGTTGAGTTTCTAATTTTTTTATAAATATTTAGAAAAATTAATTAAGTCTATTTTCATCAAAAAAATCTTAAAGTTTTTTTGAAAATAATTATTCATTAAAAGTAAATTTGAAAATTGATATAAAAAATGTGATTTCCTTACATTTCCTTTGTTGTCGTAGTACAAATTTCCAAAAATGAAAAACATCACTGGAAAACGGGTACGAAAGAAGAATGCTTTTATGGACTAACTTCATGTATTGTATGAGAACATTACAATCAATCCACCGATGAAAAGATTTTGTTTTGTAAATTCAAAAGGACATACAAAATTGTGAAATGCATTCGATCGTCCATTTGATCATGTATGTATAGTTTCGAAATGTTTCCATTCCATCTTCAACAATAGAGTTCCAAATCGGTTTATGTAAAGAGAAAAAAATATGGTTATGGCAAGGAAGTCTCATTGGTTTCTACACTTTTGTGTTCAAATTGCAAACTCTTTTTTTATATAAGCAACTTCGTATAACTTTGGGTCCCATATTCATGGTTGAAAAAGCTCTTTGAGGTCCATAGATATTTTAATTGTACAGTTATAATAATAGAGAGATTCCAAAGAAAAACAATGGAAAGAACCCGACAAAAAAACCTCATGAGCACTAGGCGAAGAAAACTCGGAAGAAACAGCTTCCAAAGATAGAGAAAGGGATCGAAAAAGTGAAGAAGATACATCCAATCCAATTCAAACATTCCTTGATATTATCGTATTTACCATCCAATAATATTTAGGTATCATCCATTATTTTAGCAATTGAAATTTTGTTATCAAAATATCTTCTCATTAAATTTTTGGAGAGAAAATGTATTTTTTAAGGACCATAATCATTAGAATAAAACTCATTTTCATAACTTAATATTAAATGTATATTTTTGTAACTTATTTATATTCAAATTTTCATTTTAAAATAAAAATAAAAATACCCGCATATACAACTCTAGTGGACTTTAAAAAAAAATGATAAAAGTTCAAATCTTGGAAATACTCTGATAATATATGATTGATTAGTTTTTTAATGAAAAATGAAAAAATTTCATTAATAAATATTATAGATTATAAAGTCAATATTTATAACTTCTGAAGAATGAATTATTACATAAGCAGATATATGCGCTATAGATTGAGAAAATACAATATAAAAGTGAAGTTAACTAAGATTCCCGAAAAGTAGCCTTATTCACTAACGAAACATTCAATATGTTATTTCCTTTCTATGTATTTGACATATCTTTGATGCAAATTGTGTGTTTTACTAATCCACTTTGAAGAATTTATATTAACCCACGTCATGAAAAAAACTAAAGTTTCCGTATAAAATTCTGAATGTTCGTCGAAAATACAAACTTCTATGTATCAAAATTATTCCAACATGATTTTGCATTGATTTTGTCTTCTTTAATTGCACGTTTCCACATTGTTTTTCATTAGTAGAGATGATAATTTCTTTCCTTTCACCAAATAATAACTCACTGAAAAATAAGAAATTGCTAAGAATATCATAAGTTAAGTATTACTTTATAAAAATATACATTATCAAAAATATATTAACATGTGAGTTTATATTTTAGTGGTTATTATTTAGGGTTTAGTGTTAAGGCTGAGGTTGGGTTTCTAATTTTTTTATAAATATTTAGAAAAATTAATTAAGTCTATTTTCATCAAAAATTAAGGTATTTTTTTGAAAATGATTATTCATTAAAAGTAAATTTGAAAATTGATATAAAAAATGTGATTTCCTTACATTTCCTTTGTTGTCGTAGTACAAATTTCCAAAAATGAAAAACATCACTGGAAAACGGGTACGAAAGAAGAATGCTTTTATGGACTAACTTCATGTATTGTATGAGAACATTACAATCAATCCACCGATGAAAAGATTTTGTTTTGTAAATTCAAAAGGACATAAAAAATTGTGAAATGCATTCCATTTGATCATGTATGTAGTTTCGAAATGTTTCCATTCCATCTTCAACAATAGAGTTCCAAATCGGTTTATGTAAAGAGAAAAAAATATGGTTATGGCAAGGACGTCTCATTGGTTTCTACACTTTTGTGTTCAAATTGCAAACTCTTTTTTTATATAAGCAACTTCGTATAACTTTGGGTCCCATATTCATGGTTGAAAAAAATCTTTGAGGTCCATAGATATCTTAATTGTACAGTTATAATAATAGAGAGATTCCAAAGAAAAACAATGGAAAGAACCCGACAAAAAAACCTCATGAGCACTAGGCGAAGAAAAGTTGGAAGAAACAGCTTCCAAAGATAGAGAAAGGGATCGAAAAAGTGAAGAAGATACATCCAATCCAATTGATTAGCCTCACTTTATTGAAGAAACAATAAATAAGAAGAAACCAAAACAAAAGGAAAAAAGAGTACGGCCTCCGCCGGCCGGAGGAAGGATGATGACGAGCGATATTGAGAGATTGCTTGTACAGTCGCAGTTACAATATGGAAAGTTATATATATCTATATATAGTGTAAGATACTTAAAAAAAAATCACCACAATAGATTTGAAAAAAAAAATTTAATCCATTTGGTGGGAATAACATGTTGATTTGGCCTCATAGGGACCAGTTGAAATGTATGATTCTCGATTTGAACATAATACTCATCACCCATTGATTGGCGCCAATTCAGATCTCGCATGTCATGGGCAACGGATGTGGTTATTGAGGGTTTTGGTTTTGTGGTGGCGATCAGTGTAACCTTTTGAGTGGGTTTAGAGATTTTGTTTTTGGATCGGGTGCGCATAGGGTGGACATTTGTGATAGGTGTAGGAGATGATGAAGCTGGCTTGGGGTTAGGAGCAATGGTGTTGCGAAGGTGGTTATAGGTGGGTGCTTTTATAGCTGAGTAGGTAAAGGCGTTGGGAACATTGTATTAAAGCTATGTTCAAGCACCTGCGCAGAACCAATAATATTACATGTTGAACTAGTTCTTATTTGATCAGCTACAACCATATTTAATGTTGTAGACACCATGGACTGATGTTGGTGAGGATATAAACACAGAGGTGTAGATGAGACTTGCTGTACGAGTGGTAGCAAGATGGGTATCTGATTTGGCGGAGCATATATGGGAAAGTGTGTGTCTGAGTCAGGAGGTGGAGGTTGGAGTGGCTTGGAGAAGGGGAACTGCGTCTCTACGAATTGAACGTGTCGAGATGTGTAGAGTCTGTCGGATGGAACATGAAGTCAGAGATATGCACTTTGCGTAAGTGAGTAGCCGAGGAAGACACATGGCAAAGAACGATTCTCCATTATATGTTGAGTATAGGGGCAGAGTCAGGGAAAGCACATACATCTGAAAAGCGGAGCTTGAGATAGTTTGGTGGGCGATTTAACAACTTCATGTATGGGGATTGATTGTCAAATAATCGATGATGAAAGCTGATTTATCAAGTACACAGCCGTCGCAAACGAGTAAGTCCAGTACTGAGGTGGTAGTTCGGCCTAATGTAGAAGAGTTAAGCATGTTTCACCGATATGTCGATGTTTCCGCTCAACAATGCCATTGTGTTCTGCCAAGTGTGGTAGCGATGTGAAGTGAGAGATCTCATGTGATGAGAGAAGCGAGTGCAGTGCTACAAACTCGCCTCCGTTATCAGAATACAAGTTCTTGATATGTTTGCCAAAGTGTTTCTCAACCACGGCTTTGAAGAGGATATAGGTTTCTTTGACTTGGGATTTTTGTTTTTAAAGGATAGAGCCTGGTGTAGCAGGTAAAATTTTCTACAAAGATGAGGTAGTACTTGAAACTTTCGATGCATTAGACAGGAGAGGTCCAAACATATGTATACAAGTATCCAAGTATCCAAGGGGTTGAGAAGAGGAGATTGTATTTGTAGGAAAGGGGATTTTATGAATTTTATTGATGAAACAATGAGAATAAGGAGTTTCTTTTGGAGAAGAAGATGAAATAGGCAACAAAATCTTAGAAATAATAAACTTTTAAACAAGAGAAGATGGATGTCCCAGAAGGGAGTGCCATGAAGATAGAGGCAAAGATCAAGATAGTGTTTGAGGATGTAACCGCCACTCGTACAACTCATATTTAGTTTTGCCTTGAAGTAATCAGACTCCCGTGTTGAGATCTTTCACCTGAAAAGTAGGACAGAATTCCACAGAAACATTATAGAAGTGGATAAGCGATCAACAAAGATAAGATTGCGTTGCAGGTTTGGGACATAAAGAATATCATGCAAGTTAAGGTTATGTTTAGGAGTGGTAAGAGTTGTGGAACCATTATGCGAGATCTGAAGGCCGTTTCCATCTGTGATGGTGACGTCCTCTCCACCTGTTTATGGCTGGTGCAACGATAGGTTACTCAAGTCTGTAGTCAGATGGTTTGTCGCGCCACTATCTAGGATCCATTTACCGGGATTGTAAGCTTGAGTCGTGACCATGTTTGCACGCGGCTGCCAAGAACTTGGAGATGGCGTGGATGACATGGAGTTCTGGTTATAGGAGGATGCAGCATCTAGAGTTGTGTTAAGCGACGAGCACTATGGCCTTGCACTCCACATAACTGGTAGCGACCTTGATAACCACAATATGTGTTGTCATTGTGGTTGAAGAATTGTTGTTGCTACCATGTTTGATTGGAGCAAGTGTTGTTGTTGTGGTTGTGAGGCTGATAGTAGTTGTGTTGTGTGATGTTGTTGTTGGAAGAGGAGCCGTGATGAGTGGCTGCATTCGCTGATTGGAGTTATCGCAGAGATGGAGTTCTTGGTGAGAAGTTTGTTTTCATGATTCAGAAGCTTCTCATGAATCTCATTCAAAGATGGTGGATTTTCACGACTTTCAGTTTGATCTTTGATCGGCTTGTACTCCTTCAGGAGTCCCTCTAAGATGAACTAAATCTGGTCCTCGATATCATACGGCTTGCCTAGAAGCGCTAGTTGATCAAATGGGGTTTTGAATCCATAAAAGTAGACATCGATGGTCAGTGTGACTTTGGTCCAAGTCTTGACATGCTGTCGCAATTTCTGGATATGACCACGGCCTGGTTTTGCTAGGTAGAGGACAATGTGTCCCAAATCTGAGCCGATGTGGTCGTGGTTGATAATATTGGTTTGATCAAGACCATAATAGCCCCAAGAAACGCATTGTAGATGAGTCGATCTTGACGTTTCCAGAGAAGGTAGGCAGGATTAGCAGTCATAGCGCCATCAGTTGTGATTGTCGGAGGCGGTATAACAGTGGATCCATCAAGGTAACCTGACATATCGTAGCTGTCGAGAAGCGGTTGAACTTGACGACTCTACATGAGGAAGTTGGAGGCCGTTAGGTTAGTAATGTTTTTCATATTGAAATTCAAGAGAGTAGGATCATTGGACACCACGATGGTCTCGTTAGACGATGTCGGAGAAGTCGACATTTGATTCAGTTGAAGAAGGCGGTAAAGAAAATAGTAGGCCTCGGCATTCGGGTCCTCAAGTTGGGTTCGGATTGGGTCTTATCAGATCTGGATCCTTCAGGTCTTAGATATTTAGACCTAATACAACAATTACAATTTTTTGGTTCGGGTTTAGTTCAGATCATGTCGGATCCGGATCGGTTTAGATCATAGATAGTTAGACCCAATAACATAATTAAAATTTATCGATTGGGTTCAGTTTGATTCCAAATCGGATTCTGTTCAGGGAATGTCTAGTCTGACCCAAAGATTACTCAAACACATAAAAGAATACCTGAAAATATTTAAATACCCAAAACAATATGAAATTTTACTCAAAATCTAATTCTAAGACATGAAAAATACCTGAAATTTATTCAATATCCAAATTATATTTTTTTAAATCTAAAATTTTACCCGAAACCCAAAACCATACCCGAAAAATATAAATCCGAAACTTAAAAAAAATATACATAATACCAAAAATATACTGAAACACCCATATATACTAGAATTTTTGGGTGTTTTGGGTATTCAATTGAGTTTCGGGTTCGGGTTGGGTCGGGTCCAAGACCCGCAGGTCCTCCACAACAAGACCCAATATAGTAAAAATGTTGGTTCGGTTCCTACCCAAATCAGAATTTTTTGGATCGGTTTTGGGCATCGGATCCGGATAAAATGCTCAGGCCTAGAAAATAAGGTGGGAGGGAAGAAAAAATTGAATGTATCGGCTAGGGTTTAGGTTTATGGATCAATGCTCTAATACCATATAGGTTTGTAGAACTGAACGATGTTATTAGAATGAGCATTACATGTATATATACTATATACAAAAGGTATGTAGATTTAGACTAATGACTAATCTACCCTTTATACATATACATTCTTCGATCATTTTTCATCACTAATTAAAGAAGTTTTTCTTTTTGATAAATCAAGTTTAACGGGTAAAACGGTAATTTTGAATGAACATATTGTTCAAAGAACATGCATGGACATATTATAACAATCAATATTTTTAACATTTTATTAATATTAAGAAACATTAGCACAATATAAATAAATTTATAAATAATAAACATTTTTTTTGTTTTCTGGGCTTTAACAAAGAAACACATACAAAGGTCCCCTATTTCCCGACAAATAAAAACAATAGATATTTGATTTAACGGTTTTTGATTATTTGGTTTATGATTTAAACCCTGCGAGTAGAAGTAGTAGTAGTTTGGTTGGAGCCGCCTCCAATGTGCATCTCCTCGCTGCTAGAAGAGGATGGGTCAAGCCCGTACTCACTAGTGCCACCGTACTCGCTACTTGCCCCGTAATTGCGACTGTCCACTGTCACTTTCCGGAATTTCTTCATCTCAGCACCATATGTTCCCGTCTCGTAGTCTGAGCTCCCATCGCCTCCGCTTGAGCCCATGTATGAGCCCTGTCCGGGCCTCACACCATCGTTTAAGTCGTCCAGAGATGCATCACCCTCCAATATCCGAACGATCTAGTAAGAAAAAAAAACGTTTAGTTTATGCTCCATCTATTTCATATAAAGTGTCACTTTAGATTTGTTCATACGGATTAAGAAAACAATTAATTTTACATATTTTTTACATAAAAATACAATTATTTATATATCTAACAATATTTCAACCAATAAAAAATAAATTGCAGTAGAAAGTTAATAAATTTTGCATCGAAAGTCGAAAACGACACTTATTTTGTAACAAAAACAAATTTACAACGACACTTAATATGAAACAGAAATAGTAATAAGCATTAGCCTAACGATCTAAGATTAACTAATGCCTAGACTTTCTAGGATTAAAAATGACTTGTTTTATATAAAATGTAACACCTATTTAAATTTTTGGTAGTAAGATATGAACTTATTATTTACCTGACTCATCTTTGGGCGGCGGCGACCCGAGTGCCTAACGGCTGCAGCAGCACAAGCCACCATGCGTGCCATCTCATAAGGCTCGTATTGATTTTCAAGAAATGGATCAACCAATTCTCCATATTCTGCGTCCTGAGATGCATTCATGCATAATGGTCTCGCCTGCCAAATAAGATTAATCAAACCGTGAAACTGTTTAGTTTCGTTTTGGTTTGAGTATAATTTAAATGAATGTGCAAGTATATACCCAATCCACCAAACTGTCTTCCATATCACCATTTAGATCAACAGGTCTGCGTCCAGTTATGAGCTCAAGAAGCATAACTCCAAAAGAGAACACATCTGATTTTTCAGTTAATTTTCCACTTGCTGCATACTCAGGGGCTAAGTATCCGAATGTTCCCATGACTCGAGTGGACACATGTGTGTTGTTGTCTTGAGAGAGCTTAGCCAACCCAAAATCTGCAACCTGGAGATTAATTGAAAGGAATGTTATGGAGCAATATTAAACAAAAAAATCAACTAATTAAAACATACCTTGGCTTCGAAGTTAAGATCAAGCAGAATGTTTGAAGCTTTTATATCTCTATGGATGATTTTAGGATGACCTTAAAACAAGTATTATATAAAAACATATGAATTTTATAACTCTGGAGCTAAATTAATGAAAGGCAAAGAAAGAAACGAGATTCACTCACAATCTTCATGTAAATATGCAAGTCCTTTAGCTGATCCTAAGGCAATCTTGAGTCTAGTAGGCCAATCCATCACAGTTCCAGTTTTTCCTATAACTCCATTCATATAGTGACAACGTGAGTTAGTTTTTTATATAATTCAAACATTTTTTCAAAAACATAAGAAAAATTACCATGAAGATGGAACTCAAGTGTGTCATTAGGAAGAAACTCATAGACCAACATCCTCTGTCCTCCAGAAGTACTGCAATATCCAACAAGAGACACGAGATGTCGATGATGGACACGGCTGATGATCTCAACCTCTGCCTGGAACTCTCTTTCTCCTTGTCCGCTTCCCGCTTTAAGGCTCTTCACCGCAATCTCTTTACCGTTGGGCAATACTCCTTTGTGAACATATCCGAACCCGCCTTGTCCTAACAAGCGGTCTTTGGAGAAACCTTGAGTCGAGTCTGCAAGCTCCTCATAAGTGAATGTGCTTTTGTTGAATCCCAAGGCCACTGAAGGGTGAGGTGGTGGTAGAGATGGAGCGTATGGACCTGATGAGTAATTTGAGCTCATCTCACCGCTTTGGAATGCATTTGCGCCTCCTGAAATTGGTGCTAATGGTGAAGGCATTGGCTGCCAGTTTCCTGGAGGTGGTGGTGGTGGTGAATTCACCCAGTTTGTTCCCATTGATCCAGGAGGTGGAGGAAGATTGGTAGTATTATCATTTTGGTTGTAATGTTGATGTTGTTGTGTAGCAACACTATTGAAGTATTGATCACCCCCATCTAATGTTGCACCAAAAAAAAAGAAAGAAAAAACAAGAATTAAATGAGGAGAAATTGTTAAGAATAACACAAGTTAAGTACCACTTTTCAAAAATACTTTGAATCAAAAATATATTAATATTTAGGTTTAGACTTTAATAATTATTGTTTAGGGTTTATTGTTAAAGGGATGGGGTTAAGTTTCTAAATATTTTATAAATATTTTAAAAAATTAGTTAGTCTATTTTCATATATTAAAAATATTTTTGAAAATAGTCATTTATTAATGGTAAATTTCAAAATTGGTATTAAATTTATGGTATAATTGAAATTTTCTCTCAGATAATATGTTATAAATTTTATAATAACGTAGTCTTGCAAAAAAAACAACTGGCTTCTTGGGTAACAAGAAATTAATCTTTCTTGGCAAACAAGAAACTAATAGGGTTTACTTAGGGCTCAAAGGGTTTTGTATAAACATACTTGTGCCTGAGGCGAAAGCATTGCTTCCGTAATAAGGCATCTGTTCAAGCTTAGATTTCTTCTTCTTCTTTCGCAAGCAACAGATGCAGAACAATATCATGACAAGGAACAAAAGTCCAGCTGCAGCCACAAGTCCTATAACAACACCCATGTTCGAGCCGCCGTCACTTGTAGGCGGCGCCAGTGATTTTGGTGGCGAGTGGACGGATGTCTTAGACGGTGGTGGAGGAGGAGGAGAAGCATTATGTCCTCCTCCATTGCCGCTTCCAGCATTTCCTTTATTATTTCCATTGTTGTTTCCTTGCTGTGGTGAGGTTGGTGAAGGAGGAGGTTGAGATTGTGATTGCGGGGAAGGGGTTGATGGGTCAGACGGTGGTGGTGGAGGCGAGGAGGAAGTTTCCGGTGGAGGAGGAGGTGATTGTTCTTGTTGCTCCGGTGGGGGAGCTAGAGTTGGAGATGGAGGAGGAGGAGATGTTGTCTGATTCTCGGAAGTAGGAGGAGGAGATGTTGTTTGATTTTCGGAAGAGGGAGATGGCGGAGTAGGAGGAGGAGGTGCCGGCGGTGAGTTCTCCGGAGACTGCCCCTCCGCCATAGTCTCTCACTCTCCGGTGGTGTCAATTGAAAGCTATTTGAAACAATGAACGCCCACCTCTGTTTCTTGTACGTAAGATTAGGAACTAGAACTCCTAATATTTTTAAGATTCTATTTTTAATTTTTTTTTATCCTTTTAGTTATTTCTATATTTGGAAATGATACAGCCAAGCAAAATATTAAAGTTTTTACATTTTCTGTTGCAATGATGTTTTTTAAGAAAAAATGTTAGTAGTTTGTAGTGCTACATTGAGAATTGGACCTCCCGCTTGCTAAACGAGTGCTCTAACCAACTGAGCTACTAGAGTTGTTTAAATATTTATTTGAGAAAGATCCTGTTTTAAAATTTTTTTGTTACAAAAACAGTTTCGAAGAAAAAAAATTACGAGAAGAAATTTTATTAAGAATATAAATATATATATATATATATATATATACTAATAAGGTTAATTAATCTAGATTTAGTGTTTAAACTTATGAATTGAGGTTTTTTAGGTGGACTTAAAAAAAAAAAAGAATTTAAAATAGAAAAAGTTATGTAGATCATTTTTTGAGGACTACTCTAGTGTCAAAAACTTAAAAATACTATTTAAGAGAATTAACCTATTTATTTTCTTTTACCAAATTTCTTATTTACTTGTTTTCTAACAACTAAAGCATGTATAGAAGCTAGATATTGGAGAAACGGAATTGTGGCATCAATGCAGACGAATGGAATATGCACAAACTACAAAGGTGATATATATGTGAGAATACACGCAGAAGATTATTTTTTAAAATATACACAAGCAATAACTTAGGAGATTGTGAGATATCAAACAAATCTCACATTGGAAGTTTAGATAATAAGTGTCTAATATATAAAGAGAAGTCCAACTCTAATTAGTACGAGGTTTTTTGGGAAGGAATCCAAAAGAAAATCCATGCGGGCTTGCCTAGTAGGCCCAAAGTGGACAATATCGTACTAATCGTACAATAGAGAGTTAGACATGGGCTTTTACAATCCCAACAATTAGTATCAGAGCGGTTTGATGACGATCTGCAAGACGACCAAAATACCCTTCAAGTAGGAATGGGACTCTTCAAGTCGGAAGAGGAGATCTGTGGCAGAAACTAGTCAGAAGATCATGGAACATGTGATGTTGTGGGAGAAAGATTCTCAAAGGAAACTCTGCGATTATCGGTACAAGATGGTGCTAAGATGATCGCTAAAGGATAAATGCACGAGATGAGTGTGGTCCTTAGTTTGAGAGGGAGAATGTGAGATATCAAACAAAGTCTCACATTGGAAGTTTAGACAAGAAGTGTCTAATATATAAAGAGAAGTCCAACTCTAATTAGTACGAGGCCTTTTGGGAAGGAATCCAAAAGTAAATCCATGTGGGCTTGTCTAGTAGGTCCAAAGTGGACAATATCGTACTAATCAGACAATAGAGAGTTGGACATTGGCTTTCACAATCCCAACAGAGATGCCCTCCTACGGTAACTTCTACTATGAGTATGAGTGACTCAATAGCAAAGGAAGTGAGTGAAACTGATATTAAAGAAGCAGTCTATAGTATTGGAGCTGATCGTGCACTTGACGGTTTAAGTGCAAGGTTTTATCATATTTGTTGGAATATTATTGGGAAAGAAAGTGATCTGAAAAATACAATCGTTCTTTACAACATCTAAGATGAATACTGAAATCAATAAAACAAACATTTGTATAATCCCAAATGAAAAACCAAATAGATTTGTATAATCCCAAATGAAAAAACAAAAATCCTAGTGAACCGTCTCAATAAAATTGTATCATAATCACAAGAAGCTTACATTCTAATTAAGTAGAATGATCACTGATAATATTCTCATTGTCCAAGAACTAATGCAATACAAATAGTGCCGGCTTTATACCAAGGTGCAGCAGCACAGGGTCCAGTATTTTTAAGGGCCCATAATATACATAATTTACATTTATTAATTAGGCCCAATTGTATTTGTCATTGTTTGTTAAATAAAAATAGAGAACATGTGATCAAACCAATAACAAAATTATATAATTGAAAAAGAAAAGTCTGACCTAGGTCTCTCTTCTCGTCGTCTCAGCAGCCGTAAAGATGGGAAATCTGAATTTCAACTCTCAAGATCTTAAGGTAACTAAAAATCTATTGAACAAAGCTTTTATCTTTTATCCTAATTTGATTTAGCCATTTGAGATTACTTATTTCCCATTGTAAATAGATAATTTTTTTAATTGTATCAATCTAAATTACTATCCTTCTATTTTCTCTCCTTTTATTTCAAGTTTCTCTGGACTTCGACAAAAGAAAATTCAAAGCATTTAGAAGATTGCAATTGTCAACATTCTCTTATTTCCTCTATCTTCATATCAATCCAGGTTCTATTGTTTATTCTTTAATTAATAAATATTAGATTATTAGAATTGTTAATTTAACTATGGGTCCATATGGTCATGCTAAAAGACAAATGAAAGAACATAGAGAAAAATTCATTAGATCACAAAAAAGGATCTATGGATAAATTTGTTGTAAAAGAAACACATGAAAAAGAAAAAAAATGATGATATTAATACTGGTGATTTTTGTAATGTTAATATTGGTGAATCTAGCTGTCATGAAAATATCAATAATATAGAGAATACACTAGTTTTGAATACTTTTAAAATTCTTGAAAAAGAAGATGTTGGTGCTGCTAGTTTTCTTGATATATATGATCCAAGAAATTGGGACATGCTTAATGTAAAAATGACAGAAATATTAGCAGTAAATGGACCAAAAAGAGATTTGTCTATTGTAAAATTTCCTAAAAACAAGGTTCATAGAAGATTTGTTTCATCTTGCTATATCAGAGAGTTGCCTAATGGAGAAAAAAGTGATAGAAAATGGCTAGTTTATTCCAAAGAATTAGATAAAGTTTTTTGCTTTTGTTGTAAACTTTTTAAGAAAGGTATTAAAAAAAGTCAGCTAGCAAAAGATGGTCTTTCGGATTGGTCTCATATAATTCTTAGATTAAAGGAGCATGAAAAAAGTAAGGAGCATATGCTTAACATGAGTGCTTGGATTGAATTAAGGCATAGATTAAAAAAAATGAAACTATTGATAAAGTTGCTCAAGAACAATTTAAGAAAGAAAAGGAATATTGGAAAAATGTATTAATAAGAATTATTTCTATTGTTAAATATCTTGCCAAGCATAATTTGGCATTTCATGGAACACATGAAAAGTTATATGAAAACAGTAATGGTAATTTTTTAGGATTAATAGAGATCTTAGCAGAATTTGATAGTGTTATAAAAGAACATGTTTATTGAATTACCAGTGGTAGTATTCATTATCATTATCTTGGTCATAATATTCAAAATGAATTAATTCTTTTGATTGCTTCAAGAATTAAGTCAAAAATCATTACTAGGATAAAAGAGGCAAAATATTTTTCAGTGATTTTGGATTGTACTCTTGATGCTAGCCATCAAGAGCAAATGACACTAATTTTAAGGTGCGTTCATTTTTCCTCAAATTTGTATAAGGTAGAAGAATATTTTGTAAAAGTAGATGACACAACAGGTTTAGGAATTTTTGAAATATTAAAAGATATATTAAAGTTTTTAGATCTTGATTTAGATAATGTGAGAGGTCAAGGTTATGACAATGGATCAAATATGAAAGGACATAAACAAGGTGTACAAAAAAATATTTCGGATATAAATCGTAGAGCTTTTTATACACCATGTGCTTGTCATAGTCTAAATTTGGTTTTATGTGATATTGCAAATAATTCTATGAAAGTCAAAGATTTTTTTGGTGTGGTGCAACGTTTGTATTGTTTGTTTGCTAATTCTATAAAAAGATGGGAAATTTTAAAAGCAAATGCAAAAAATTTTACTCTTAAGCAATTATCAACAACCCGATGGAAAAGTCGTATTGAAAGTATTAAAGCCATTAAATTTCAGATTATAGATATAAGAGAAGCTTTACTTGAAGTTAGTGAAAATGATAAAGATCCTTTGATTCAAAGTGAATCAAAGTCTTTTGCAGTAAACGAACTTAGTAGTTTTGAATTTATATTATTTAGTGTTATTTGGTTTGACATATTGCATGTGGTGAATATGGTTAGTAAAAAATTACAGACAAAAGATATGCAAATTGACATTGCTATATAAAAAAAATTGACATTGCTATGACTGAGGTAAGTGGACTGATTTCTTATTTTAAAAAGTATAGAGAAACTGGCTTTGTTGATGCTATGATGAAAGCAAAAAAAATTGTTAATGAAATTGGTATTGAACCAGTTTTTATTCAAAAACGTGTTTTTCGTAGAAAAAAACAGTTTGATGAAACTAGTGATAATGAAACTATATTGCCTGTAGAAGAAACTTTTAGGATTCAATATTTTTTGTATATAATAGATCATGACATTAGTTCTCTTGATAAGAGATTTGAATAATACAAACTATATGAAAATATATTTGGTTTTTTATTTGATTCTGCTAAGTTGAAAATGTATGATGATGAGAGTTTAAAATCTTGTTGTAGTATTTTAGAAAATAGTTTAAAATCTGAAGATTTGATAGATATAGATGGAGATGAACTTTTTCTTGAACTTAAGTTTCTAAAAGAAATTTTACCAAATAAAAAGATGGGCGCAGGTGATGTTTTGAATTTTCTTGTAGAATTTGATAGTTTTCCTAATACTACAACTGTATATAAAATTTTACTAACTATACATATTCTCCAAATTGAAGCTTTTAAAATCATATCTACGAGCATCTATGTCACAAGAAAGATTAAGTGGATTAGTTTTAATAGCAATTGAGAACTAACTTTTTGGAAGAATTAGATAGTGAATCTTTGATTGATGATTTTGCCTCAAAACATGTAAATAGAATGACTTGATTTGGTTGAGTGATTACGAGAGAAAGTTTCAAGAATAAAGACATTATTATTATCATTTTAAATTGTAATAGTTATAGCTTATTTGTTCCTTGTATTTAAACTTAGATAAAAAATATGGATGTAAATTTTTTGTATCTGATTTTTATTAGTAAAAGTTTTTTTAGGGCCCTTTGTAAATGATAGCACCAGGTCAAATTAGTGAATGAGCCTGGCCTGAACACAGATGGCTTATGGTAATATATGTACTGTTTTGAAGGTGATAGCAAAATTCTCGTCGACTAGATCAGTGGAAGATGTAAATATGCATCCATCGAGAACATTCTTTGGGATATTTCAGATATTAAAAATTACTACTTCATTTTTATAAGGAGATTAAATAACATCTCGTCATATAACCTAATTAAATATGATACTCAAAAATATGATATTTCATAGTTCAAACTTACATCAACCTGTATCTATTTCTAATTGTTTTTTTTTGTTTGATGTCTAATTGTTTGTACAATGATTATGCACTCTTTCTAAATTTTAACGATCTATAAAAATTTGATGGAAAAAATATTTTACTAACAATTTTTTTTTATCTTTATTATTTGTCACTTTATCAATCTAATAAATTTGAAGCTATAATTAATATATATATATATATATAATGTTTTAACCGAGATAAAATATATTCTTTTAACTTATGAGTGATGAATTTTTACTTGTTACATTCAATATATTTTCACATTCACAACGAAAAAGAATTGGTGTATATGTCAAAACATTGTAAAATTCAATAGAATATTACATTCAAAACGAAAATAAATAGTAAATAGTTAATCTATATCACCAAATGAAGTATATATATATTAGTGTGATATAAGACCAAATGCCATTTATGTCTGAGAATACATCCACCATGTAATTGAAAAACAAAAAAAGATGGTCACACATGTGAGGATGAGGGAGAAGCAGATGAACTAGGCTTCTTACGGACGTATTTGCGAGCCCAAACATGTTTGCCATCAATAGTGAATTTTTGTCTATTCCCTGAACTCACAATCTCTTCAATCTTCGAGGCACATTCCATCTTCAACACCATCCTTGCAAACAACGGTTGCTCATTCTCTTTCACTTCTTGCATCAGTATCTCTTCTATCACTTCCCCAAATCTCCTTGTAAAGTAAACCCTCACTTCTGATTCCGAAGTGGGATATCCTTTGGAAAATGTCAAAAACACCGTCCTATCATCAGCCGGTATCACCACTTCCTCAGTCTCTGCCTCCTTTGTGAGGATGTTGTTTCTTTCTTCTTCATCAGGAGAAGGGGCCCTTTCTTGTTGAACACTTGAGGTTACTTGTTGAACACTCAATCTAAAAGGAGTCTGATGTTGAGCACTCTGCCTACTAGGGTTTCCCTGTTGAACAATCTGCCTACTAAGGATTCCTTGTGGACCAATCAACCTACTAGTGCTTCCTTGTGGAACAATCAACCTACTAGGGTTTTCTTGTGGAACGTTGAATCTGATCTTGTTCATCTCCTCAATGAGTTTCTCCCTCTCTAACTCCATTAATTGCTCCTTATAGTACATCTCTGCCTTCACGCATAAGTCATCAAAGGCTCGGCTGCAGATATCATTCATATTCTTTATCACACCAAGGAGGAGAGATTCACGGTTTTGGTGGACATATCTGAGTGTAAGCCTGCCTCCTGTCAAACGTAAGAGCAAAGGTATAACCGAACCGTCATCGTTGTTGGCAACGAAGATCCTTGAATAATCTAGGTTGTGTAAGATACTTAGACACACATCGACTTCGTTAGCCACCGCCTCGATCAATGCGTCTGGTAATGCTACTAGAAACGCGGTTAGGTTTCGAGCGTACTGGATATGCTCGAGCAAGAAGAGAAAAGCAATCACTTGAGACGTTTGGTTCGTGTCTCGGTTAAGATCAAAGACAAAACGAGAGAACAAGGTTCTGTCTATTTTGTGGAAAGCATGGAACTCCTCACGTGTAACACCCACAATAGATGAAGGAAGGTCTGTGAAAACCGAAAAATAAGAAGAGGAAGCCATGAGGGTTTCTTATATATTTTTTTTAATGGCGGTGGTGCAGTGATTAGTTTGTAGGCAGAGTTTAAATAGATGTTACATTCAAACTGGTGAAGAGGTGCGATCTTTTTTTCCCTATTATATGTTTTGCGTCGTTCATGTTTTTAATTAATTAGATTAAAAGAGGCTCTTGCATCGTTTAGTGATACATCATGACCCTTCGATTATCGGCGATGATTCATCCCCCAACCCTAATTTTTTTCCTTTTTTTATTTTTGTATATTTTTCATTTTTTTTCTATTTTTCTTTCTTTTGATGAAGATCCATTCCTATCTATGTGTATTACATTTATGTGTGTGTGTAGCTTAAAGATTCATTACTATGTATATGTATGTGTGTAACTTAAAGATCCATTCCTATGTATGTGTGTATGTAACTCAAATATCCATTCCTATGAATTTATGTTTCATAACTTAGAGATCCACTCCTATAACGATCCAAAAAAAATAACTTAAAGATCCATTCTTATGTATGTGTGCATGTAACTTGAATACATACATTCATTCATATGCATTCTTTCCGATTTATATTAAGATTGCTTTAAAATTTTCTATTAATTTAGAGTCTTATTTTGGACCTAACCCCTTAACTATATGTGATATTTAAATTTTTGAACCTATTCATAAAATTTTGGAGCAATAATGTTGAATCATTAAAACGTAACCATAACTTATGGATCAATATTATTTTCGCTTATCAATTCTAACCAAATTAAATACTACTCACGGATTTTTATATTGTGACTTGATCACATTCCACATGATCCTGTGTTTCGAGAAGTGAGCCAATAAAACTTTGCAAGTGTGTTCATTTTGTTATAATTCCATTTTTAGTCCATTTTTATTACTTGGTCTAAGAAAACCATTCAACTCAATATCTTCTTTATAAATAAAGTAGAGTTGTGTCTCTCCATAATGTGTCCACATCAGCAAGGAGGGTAGGGCATTTTTGAACATGTGGCACCATTTCTCTTTTGTTTTCTCATTACATCAAATCTTTCTAACGATGGGCCGCATCATTTCACGGCCTCTTAAGTATTGTTTTAAGAAAATTGAAAACCCCAAACGAGTTAAATCTAACGACGGCCCATGTTATTGGGCACCTTCTATTAAATCTCATAGCAACATCCAATAACCAAGATACATTATTCTAGACGGAGTCGTCTTCTCGATTACCCTAACTCTTGATTCTGATGCAAAAAAGAATTACTATGTAACGCATGTAAAGCATTGAGAGGCCGCCATTGAACTTCTAAGTGGACAGGCATCTCTCATTCAAGCCTCTGTAACCATTCATAGGCTGGAAAACATTGAATCACTCCTCACATTCCTCAGTATATGTCATCTTTTCCTTCATATCTCAACTTTGAAAAGTCGGTATGGTATTAGATACTTACTTAATTCTCTGCATTTTTTTTTCTTTTGTAACTGAATACTCTGAATTGTTTTGCTTGGACATGTACACTAAATACTCTGTTTATTTCGCTGGTTGTTGAGCCTCTTTTGATTCCTTTCTCTGTAGTTACTGTGAATTATTTGCCGATGGATTTTATTCCGCAGAACCACGTTCATGTATAGATTGATTCAACACACTTATCCATGTAGAAACTGTCATTGCGGCTCACAAACATATTAAATTCAGAAATGCCCTAATGATCCTAAAGTCCTAAGAAACTATGCATCCATCATCAAGCAAGACTCTTGCTTCGCTTCTGCACGACACAAACGTAACTGCAATTCGAAAAAAACAGTCAAACAGTCTAAATTAATATTGTGATTTTGCTATCATGTTTGTTTCTCTTATCATCATCAAACTCAATGACCCATAAGTGTAAGATTCTGCTCTTCATTCTGATTTTGATTCATATTTCTTAGATTAATATGTCTAGCGGAGTTGATTATTCCATAAATCGTGGACATGAAGACTATAAGAAAGTATTTGGCAGAAATTTACTTTGTATTTTACTTTCTTACATATTTTATAAACTAATTTATTTTAAATCTCACTCTTGGTCTTTGGGTTTGACATGTTTCAGATATTATAGTCTCTGCAGAATCTTCATTTGCTGGCATGGATATTGAACAAGATGCATAAAAATGAGAAAAGCAGATATGCCAAAGCGGAACAGAGAAACCACAAAATAATGTCGAGCTTTTCAATTCTACTCCACTTCCACCTTCAACACCAACGCTTTTAGGTTAACAAATAATCTCTGGTGCTTTCATATAGAGTGCTCTTGATTTGGTCCATGTTTCTTATGCGGACAACCGTTGGCTCAACTTCCATTCGCATCTAACAACATGGTGCTTCCTCAACATAACCATCAGTTTATATGATTACGCCATTGTCAAGGTTTACAAGTGATGGCTACGATGCTTCTGGTAGAAGACAGTGATCAGATTCCTTCTACAAATATCCCCTCATCAAGATTAGAAGTATAATAATAGTCAGTAGAGTTTGGCTCTTAAGGGTTGATAATCCTGGGTGTAACATTCAAACTCATCAATCAAGAAAAGTAAAACATTTTCAGACAAAAAATTGATGTGGTTCTTACAGTTTTTGAAAGATTTCTTAAGAGAAGCATTAGTGTGAAAATAAACAAGAAAAGGTATGAATTTTGTGCATTGTCAATGAAGAATTATGTAAGAGTTTTGGTATTTTCACTTATTACCTTTCTATAATCCATGTATAACTCCATATATTTTGGAAGTGTTAAAAACAAAAAAGCTCCAAATATTTTGGAATTTTCATTTCTTAGTTCACGAGGCAGGTGTAAGTAATTTGTGAAATAAAACAAAATTTGTATGTGGCTAAATAATAACTCTCCTTATTACTGTCACTGATTATTCAGTGGGATATGGCATGTCCAACACGTCTTAGAAGTTAAAACCATCATGGAATCATTGTATATTAACTATTACACTAACTCTATCTCATGTTATCTGATATCCGTGAATGAGACTCTGAACCATCATATTTACATTTTTGTCATCAGGTGACTTTCGATGTAACAGACCAAGAGGGCTTCAACAATGTCAAGCGGTAGCTAAATCAAATCTTTCGTACGCCAATGAGAATATGAACAAGCTACTGGTTGAGATCTCACATCACATAAAGTTGTATCAACTGAAACAACCAAGCTAACATCGTTTTATGCTTCACAATTGAGGTTCTTTGACACACTGGTCTCAATGATTTTCTCTTATGTTTGTTCTGTCGACACAGGCTTACGCCCATGAACTTGGGATCCCATTCCTAGAAACAAGTTCGAAGAATGCTACCAATGTCGAAGAAGCTTTCATGGCCATGCCCATGACTACTGCAATCAAGACAAGGTAACTCACAAAATTTGTTATTGTCATCAACTCATTGTCATAGTTCATTAATAGGTTACACTTATAGAGTAGACGTAAGCACGATTTGTGTTATCTTCCAAAATGGCTAGCCAACCTGCAGGAGGATCCAAGCCACCTACTGTCCAGATCCGAGAACAACATGTAAACCAGCAATCAGGCTGCTGATCTTCTTAGTTCGTTTTGGGAACACTTGAACATATAGCATCTCATTAGTTTGCATGTAAAACATATTAACAAAGTGGCTTTGTCATTTTCTGTATTTGGGTTTCAATAACTTGAAGCCCATAATCTTCGAATTTATTTTTTTTATTTGGACTATAAGCTCTCTTGGTTAAGGTTTTTTTTTTGACAAAAATAAATTTATTAATTACATCTAACATATCACATTGGAAAGTGAATGTGGAATGAAAGTAGAGGAAGATGTAAATAACCTATCAGAATAAATTTCCTAGCTAATGCATGAGCCACCCCATTCGCTTCTCTTTTGGTTAAAGTTCATCATATATTATATTGCCTAACTAAAATAAAAAGATAAGAGATTACATCTAACTATGAAGGAGAAGAGCATTTTTCTTGCCTCATTTAACTTAAGAAAGAATCTCTTGCTTCAGTTTCTAGAACAAAAAGTTTTCGCTTATGTCAAGGGAGAGGGCAACAATAACAATGGAATCAGTAGAAAAAAATCTAAACCAGGCAAGAGATTACAAAAACAAAAGAGTACCATCAAACACAAGAAATTTCAAATCCACGAGAATTCTATGTTACATAGTAACCTTTTACACAAAAATAAATAACAACCCCCACCCACCCACAAAACCTTTACACCGAAATAAAAAACAACCCCCACAACAACGTAAAAACAATCCAAAGTACAAAGACGTCACACAAATATATAGCATTAAATATTTAAACATCACACCTAAAATTCTCAACTTTCTATAATTCTACGGTTGTGCCACAACAAAACATTAAAAAATAACTAAGATGACAAACAGCCATGTAGTTGACAATTTTAACAAAGACATTGTCAGCTACATAAAAACTCGCCATAGATATGACCAGCAGCCATATATATACACCAAAACCCGTAGAGAAACACTTCTTAAAAAACACACACAAAATGATCAAAGAAAATCAGGATCATCTAACTAACAGTAGTTACAATCACAAAATACAAAACCTAGGACGAGAAAACATTTTACCAATCAAACACACAAAAAATAAATTACACACCCGCGCGCACCTCTAGTATTTTTATATATCAAACTTTTCTCAGACGTTTGACGAGAGTAAATGCCATATTTCAGTTCAGTTTGTTAACATTTTGATTGTAGTTTGACCATATTTCTAAACTATATATTAGAGATGGGTATTTCGGTTTAAATTTGAGTTCGGTTTCGGTTTATATAGCTTTTTTGGATTTAAGAAAAATTTAACTGAATTAAACCAAAACTAGTTTTGGTTTGGTTTGTGTTTGTTCAGTCGGGTTAGTTTTTAGTTTTATTCTTGTTCAGTTACGGAAATATAATTTATAAACATAAAAAATCATCATTTGATACCAAATTATTAACTTCTTCATATTTAAAAGCAAATCCAAACATTACGAATAAAATATAAAAGATGTAATCTAATAATTTTAAATCATTATCTTCAAATCTAAAATATCACATGTAATCTTTGAGTATTGATGATAGTGTAAGAGATTCATGTTCCTTTGTTTTATTGTTATTTGTTTTTTCTATTCTTTAGAAGTAAAATGTATAGAATTATGTTTACTTGTTTAGGTTAGATGGTTAAATATCTTAAATCTTAATCTTATTAATATATGAATATAATTTAATTAACTAAAAAAAATGGTTTGGTTTAAAAACGAACTTTTTGGGTTGCTAAAATCTTTAACATAATAGTTAGAACACATATTTTGGTTTAGTTTGGGTTTGGCTGGTTCAGTTCACTTTGGTTTGTTTTTTTGCCTAACCCCCTACGAGTATATATTACACGTACATTACAAAAAGTTATAATAATCACACGATTGTATATAGTTACATATTCTATAATTAAAAAAAGAAAAGAAATATCAATGTTCTAAATACAGCAGAATATTAAGTAACATTTTAGATGCATAACTCTCTCTCTTATCTCTCTCAAATAGAGAGAGCGTTATCTCTTTGATCTCCGGAGATTTCTCTGGCGACCTTTAAACCCAATATTTTTGATTGACTGTATACAATTGGATGTCTTTTACAAGTGAAAAACTATTTTTTTCAATGGAGCTTCCCTCTGTCTATGGACTTTTAGTGGTTCTTGGAATCTTCAATGAAGTTTCTCTCTGTTGACAACGCGTAATCTTCCCTATGGTAGGTGGCGGCGGTTCTAACTTCGGGTTACTTTGTTTCTGGTGGAACATGCCGGTTAGGGCCTCTGTCGTGACTTTCCGGCTAGTGAAGTTCAGTGGCTTCTCGATTTGTGGGCACATGTCCCCAAAACGCTATGAATTTAACATGTGGATGATTGTCGAGTGTCCTTTTATCTTCCCATTGGGCTTATTTGGACCGGCTTTTTGTGGGACTTGTGATCTTAAGTTTGCATGTCTTTGGACCTTCTTTTGTTACGGTTCTCTTGCCCTTTCTTTGGACCTTCTCGGTAATTTTTGGACTTGTTTAATAAAATTTCAGTTGATAAAAAGAAATTTAGATATCCAGGGCCAACAATTTTTTGATTAATAGAGAAAATATTTTCTTCATTAGAGATTTTATTTTTTCTCAAAAACTGAATCTTAATAAAAAGATATCACAAGATATCTTATCAATTAGGCATTTGTAATATATATATTTAGTTTGTAAATTTTAAATATAAATCTACAAAATCTTCTCAATAATATGTTTTTATTTTATTTTAATAAAATATACATTAAATTACAAAACATAAATTATAATTACTGGGTTATTTACCTTAAAATATTATATATTTTAAATTATGATTTCAAATTACAATGTGCGTGTTAGATGTTAGATGTTAGAAGTTAGAACATAGTATGCACTATAATAAATTTTTGCAGTTTGCATTAATTTACTCTTCATATCTCCAGCAATTAATAAATTTAACATTTTAAAATATTTTTCATTTTATATTCAGAAATATAAATAAAAATCTTCAGCTTTAATATAATAAAAATAATCTGTTTAATATATTATTTGTCATACAAAATTTAAATATATAAAATTAAAAATGAATAAAATATAGTTTATACGATTATACAAAAGAAGAAAAAAATAAATAAATTAAAATAAACAAAATATACCCCGCATTCAGCATTGATAATATCTAGTCTATTTTAAATGTTCTTTTATATTCTAGGTATTTATATTTTAAAATTTTCTTGTTTTATATATACTCTTTTTACTCAATATTATCACATTCAAACAAAATAATATATAAATTGAAGGCAAAACAAAATATTTTATTAATTTTATTATATGTAAAAATAAACAATATATATATAATAGAAAACAGAAAATATATTTGTGTATGCATATGTATATGTTTATGTATGTGTGTACGTAAGTTGAAGTTCTGTGATTAAAATTTACTCACTTCTCGAGAATTGGGTGATTAGAGCATGATTATCCAGGAACCCTATTGGGATTCCTATTTTTTTTTTTTTTTTAAAAAGAAATAAAAACAATTAAAAAACAAACCAATTACGGATTGCCATGTGGTAGTGGGGCTTGCAAACAGTGTAAGAAACCCTCCAAAAACGGTTCTTATTTAAGAGTTTTAAGAAACGGTTCTTGCACTATTCATGAGCCCCACATGTCAGTAGAGTCCGCGAACAGTGCAAGAGCCACTCTTAAGAGCTCCCTTTAATAATGCTCTTAGTAGTTTGATATCTGATATACTCCTTTTAACTGCCAGAGGTAAATTTGGAACGAAGGTTTTAACTTTAAGAGCTCAAGGCTCATCATTTTTGGTCAATCTCTGCTTAAATGTTGAATGAAACTAAGTTCACTTCTGTCTCAAGAGTTTCTTCTATATTACCAGATAAAGAAAACATACAGACATGCTTATGTCCTATATTTATAATTGACCACTATTCTTTTGAACCACAATTTTATGTCTTTTTGTGAATAAAAATGATATTCATTTTAAAGAAAAATATGAAAATATCTTTTGGCCTTACAAAAAAAAAATTAAAAAAATGCAAAAGTAAAAAATTATACATTGTTCACAAGAAGAGAATTTTTGTAATATATATGGTTTTCCCTTAAGTTTACAAGCTTGTTGGAACACAATGGAGAACATTATGTAAACACACACGCACGTCGCCGCCGATCTTGTGTTTTATCTTGGATTTTTGAATTTTGGACTTTAACCTACAAAAGATTTTCTTTTTAGAGCAAATTTCTACCAATTTTTTTACATAATATCTTAAATAAATTTTAACATCTATACTATTATAATAGAAATTATAACTTTTTCATGTATTTTAAATGTACCATCCCTAGAAAGTTGCTCACATTATTTTTTTGTATTTTCATAACAAAATTTTAATAACATATTTAATTCTCTTTTTATTCCTTCAAAATATTATTAGATATGCATAATTTTGAAAATATATTATTCCATCAATGTATAATTATATTTGCATATAACCATTTATAACCTACTTAATAATAATAACATTTCATTATTCTAGAGCTAATACATGTATATGATATAATTAATAATAATAATAAAAAAATATTAAAAAATACAATAATGCTAGAATTTTACTAATAAAATTGAATCAGATATCAAAAATCCTAACACTACTATATTTGCATAATAAATTTTATTATTAGTTATTTATATTATACATTTTATCAAATTTTACATGAATTAATTATAATATTTATAATATTTTATATTTTTATTTGAATAAAATAAATATTTTTAAGAAAGTTCTAACAAAATCTTATAAAAAAAATTATAGAATAAATTTAAATTTTATTTCCAAAAAGTACTTAATTTTAGTTTTAGTTATCATAAACTATAATTAAAAATTAAAAATTATTTTAGTTTTTACTTATATATGAAAATTTAAAATTATCTAAAATATTTTAATTATATATTTAAATTCATGCGTGATTTTGTTTTTTAATTTGGACCATTCTTTAAAAATTTATCAAAATTTACATGAATTAATATAAGATTTATAAGATTTAATCTTTTTATTTGAATACAAATAAATATTTTATAATAATTTCTAAAAAAAGTTTCCAAATCTTTTTAGAATAAATTTAAATTTTATTTCCAAAAATACTTAATTTAATTTAAGTTATAAATTATAATTAGAAATTAAAATTAATTTTACTTTTGATTTATATACGAAAAATTTAAAATTATATAAATGTTTTAATTCTATATTTAATGATAGTAACAATTTAAACTGATTAATTTTCAAAAATAAAATCTAAAAATATTTTGTTAGAAAAATTCATTTCTATTTCAAATTAAAGAATATATTTTATTCAACTTAGTGTATTTCTCAAATATGATTTTACTACAAAATTATTTTGAAGTACAATGTATTATAGCTTCTCTTTAAAAAAAATTAGTTTTTCTAATAGTATCTCAGAAAATTTCTTCTGTACTATATAGATCTAGTTTAATTTATTTCCATATAAATTCAAAAAAATAGTTTCTAATATTGTTACATAATAATATTTTAAAAAGAATTTTTGTTACAAAAATACAAAATTTCTAGTAATAATATATAGGGAGTTTTGCAAAAGTGACTCAAAATTTGAACTCAAATGCAAGACTAACCCATCATTTTTGGAATTTTCATTTGTGTTATTCACCCTAAATTTTCGAGTTATTCACGAAAATGTCATTACTTTTTTTCTTTTTTTTTTAAATGAGTGTTTTACTCTATCATCCTCATCTTCATCAATTATTTACAATATTGTCATTGTCATCAATACATCAACCACCATGAACAACCAATTTGAAGATCTTAATGTACAAAAAATTGATTTTTACTCTTCTTTTCTCATTTGTTATTCACACAAATCATACCTCTTTAAATTTCTCTCCAAATTCATCCAAAAAATAAAGATTTTGATTTCAAACTTTGAAATGTTCATATAGACATTGAAACTCATGATTCTTGGTCATTAATGAGTTGGTAGCATTCTTGGTAAAGTTCTATGAGTTTAGAAAAGTTAAACAAGTCATCTCACGGATTCAAGATATGAAATTGATTTTTTTTTTTCAGATTTTTTTGTGAAGAAGACTTCTCTAGAAATCTTCTCCTACGAGAAGACTTCTACAGAAGTCTTCTGGTCAATGTATAAGTTAGTTTTGCAATTGACATTTTTTGTGTTTTTTGTAGAAGAATTCCATAGAAGTCTTCTACCTTTCTTTTGCTAACAAAAAAAAAAACAGGGAGAACCGAGAAGACTTCCCCGAAAGTCTTCTCGGATAAACATGTTAATTTTGTAATTGACCAAAGTTTGTCAGAAATTTGAATTTTTATAGAATACTTCCTAGGAAGTCTTCTCTCGGAAGACTTCTAGGAAGTCTTCTTTACTATTTAATGAAGTCTTCTCACTGTCACTACGTGGATTTCTTTTACAATTTACAATTGACAATTAATACTAAAATATATTATTTACGAGAAGATTTCTTAAATCTCACCAAAGACTTCTTGTCTTCTCAAAATTTTATTTCTTGTTTTTAGTTATGAGAGAAGACTTCCCTAGAAATTTTCTAGAGAAATCTTCTCTGGAAAAGTCAAATAAAATCAATTGCAAAAGTAACCCAGAAAGACTTCTTGAGACATTGAGAAGACTTCATGTGAACGTAACAAGACTTCTTTATAAGTCTTCTCTGATATTTTCGAAAAAAATTCAAATTCAAAAGTAAGTCAATATTTACAAAAGAAGACTTCTCAAGATGTCTTCTCTAGAGTAAACTTCTCAAGATGTCTTCTCTAGAGTAGACTTCTTAAGAAGTCTCCCTTCATAAATTTGCAATTTCCAAAATGATCTAAACGGCATCTTTTAGAAGACGAGAAGACTTCCTAAGAAGTTTGCTACGTCAATTTTTATTAAACTTGAATTTTCTCACAACGTAAAATGAATTTTGTTTTTTTTCTTGTTAATTCATGTGTATTAGTAAATTTTGGGTCTCTTGAGTGAAATTCATAACTTAATTGGTGATAATTATGGGGTTACAAACATTCATGTTTATTAATGTTTATAAAGTTAGGTGTTTTCAAGTCTAAAGAGATTAGAGAGAGGTTGAAGAATTTTAGAATGAGAAAAATTACATTTTTTTTGCAGCCACTTGAGAGGAAGAAATAGAATGTGTAAATTTTCTTTATATATAGAGACAAAAATCTCAATTAGGTTAAATATTTTTGATATAGAAGACTTCCCGAGAAGTCTTCTAAGAGAAGATTTTCCAAATTATGAAGTCTTCTAGAAGTATTCCAAAACCTTATAATCTAATACATGAGACTACTTCTGGAAGACTTGTGGAAGACTTCTAGAAGACTTCGCATTAAGCGGGAAGTCTTCTAGTGCATTATGAAGTCTCCTGGAAGTCTTCCAAAACTCTATATTCTAATACATGAGAAGACTTTTGAAAGACTTGTAGAAGACTTCCGGAAGACTTTGCATTAGGCGAGAAATCTTCTAGGAAGTCTTCTAGTGCATTAAAAAGTCTTCTCGAAGTCTTCTTGAAATATTCCAAAACCTTATAATCAAATAACTACCTAAATAGAAAAAAAACTTCATTAAACTTAAATCAACTTATAATGTGATTAATATATACAAAAGTAAACAAATATAGGTCAAAAAAAATTATTTTAAGAAAGTTAAGATTCAAAAACCTAACCCTAAAAATACAAACAATACTACAACATATATTACCACAACCTAAACCAAAAACTATCATGACTCAATCTACATTCACTCAACTATGTTGAAAATAATTCAATTTTAGAATTTTTAAATTTACATCATTTATTAATGTTTATAGTTACATGATTTCAATTTTTTCTTCATATTTAATTTTTTTATAAAAAAATTAAATTATTTTAAGATTAAGTGTACGAGAAGACTTACACGGAAGTCTTCTCAGGCGAAAAAATTATAATGGTAAAATTGAATATAGTGTTTTTGTTTGCTCATAAAGAGTTTGTTGTATTTTCAATAGCATTTTGGATTACTTTTGCATTTGATTGAATTTGGGATACACTTTTGCATTTGAAATCAAATTTTGAATCATTTTTAACAATTTCTCCTAATATATAAGCCACGTAAACATAACTATTATTCCCTCTGTTTTTAAATAATACATGTTTTAACACTTTTTACTTGTTTCTAAAAGAACAATGTTTTAAATTTTCTATGTATTTTTAATAATGAATTGTAAACTTCCAAGAAATATTAATTGACAATTTTGAAATTCTTGAATTGCTATTGGTTAAAGTTTATGGAAAACTGCTATATTTTTAAAATTTCATGCATTGATAGTTAAATATTAATTTTTTCTTAATATGTGTGAAAAATTTAAAATATGTAATATTTAGAAACAGAGGGAGTATAAAATTACATAATATATAACAATAAATTAAATTAAGTTATTGGGAACTTTTGTTATATAAACAAAAATATTTTAGTACAGAAATAAAAAAAGCCACGGTTATGCAAGTCATGATCTAATATTACATTTAAAATATCTTGATAATTCTAAACATATTAGAATGCGTTATGATAATTTGGGAAGACTTTCAGATAATTATTGATATATTTATCTTACCGTCAATTTGCATGATAATGAGTAATCTATCCCAAATATTCCTTTTCTATCCTTTATGCTTATTTTTTTGATTAATCTATCTTCCCGCATGTCTAACATCTCCATTAATTGCATTGCATATCACAATATATAAAAAAGATACTACAAGATAATGACCAAAAAGACAAATTTAAACTATTTAATTTTAGTAATAAATAATTTTAGATTACTTCTTTCTTTTTTACGTCAATTTAAGTTACATTTCAAAAAAATAAAAATTAAATCCACCGATCGGGCAGGTTTAAATCTAATTAACTCTTACAATTTTATCAGTCATAGCCTCAACGTAAATTTGACGACGACCTAGGGGTATAGCACATATCATACGAATAATACCATATAATTTAGTTACGCTCGAATATATAACATTTGTAATGGGTATTATCATTTAAGAATTACTTACTTGTATATTCTTCAAAAAAAAATGTTTGCTAGTCGGTAGAGTTTTTTAGATATAAAACTAAGGCGAAATGTTAATACTGTGAAGTCGCCATGCAAATGTCTGTGCAGATGTTTAGCCAGAAAAGCTATAGTTTCTAAATCAGTACTAGGCATGGGAGTTTCGGATATCGGTTCGGTTCGGTTCATGTATTTTGGGTATCGTGTAGTTTGGGTAGAGGACTAGATGATCTATTTACTACTTGGCTTATTTTCGGTTCGGTTCAAATAGTTTTGGGTTCGGTTCGGTTCGAATAATAAAACTATGAACCAAGAAGTACTCGGAAAAATTCGATTTTCATTTGGTTCTGGTTCTGGTTCGGTTAGTTCGGGTTAAATATCAAATATTTTGGATAAAATATTGAATAATTAATATAATTCAAATTAAAATCTTGGATATTTCATATTACTTTGGATATCCATGATAATAATATCTGGATACTTTCGAATATTTTTGGGTAGTTCGGATACTTTCTAATAATTTAGTTTTTTTCAACTATTTTTGAATGCTTTTAATAGATCTTTAAATTATAAATACATATTGAGATATTATATTTATATATAATTAATATTTTATATATTTGGGTATCCGTTCGGTTCTCGGTTCGATTTCGGTTCGATTCAGTTATTTTGGATATAGAAATATAGAAACCATTTGGGTATTTTAGGGTTCCGGTTCGAATCCAGGTTCAGATATTTCGATTATTCGGTTCTGGTTATTTTACCCAGGCCTAATGAGTAGGGTAACTGTTATTTTTGTCCAGATTTTTTACAGAGTCTGCAACAATGATATTTTCTTCTTAAATTTAAGAAAAGCGGCTGGTAAAAAAACTGTGAAAGAATTAATTATTGTGATACTTATTATTTTGATAATTTTACATTTAGAGGAATTATTATTGGGTAAGAGACTAAATTTTGAAATTTCACACCACCTCGAGATGAGATAACCTTATATATTAAAGACACAAGAAGCACCGTCGATTAATTTTATATATCAGACAAAACAACCTGAAGCCCATTACCACACAAAGGCACACATTACTGGCATTTAAAAATATATTATAGCTAGGGTTTACATTCCTTCACTACGGAAACTATCCTAATATAAGTCTAACAACTCAAGCAGCTGTTCTTTGCTTAATAAATACACATATATATCTGCATGTATAAACCGAAACATACACAAACACATAGCCATATATATAAATGTGAGACTTAATTAATTATACATTAGGGTTGTGGTAGATGATGACGATAGATTTTGTTTTGAAATCCTTGACAAACCTCTCTTCTCCTGTCCTAAATGGATTGTTGATAAGCTCTTTGATTGCTTCAGGTAATGGCTCATTCTTCATTATCTTCTTCCAATATTCTTCTGCAACTCCTCCTGATCTTCCTTCACTCAGATTCACAAACTATACCAACAAAATATAACATTTATTAAATACTTATATACATGTATAAATTATCAGATATTGATCAGCTAGGGTTTTAATATAAAGAAGCTTTACCAGGAGAAAGCTGAAAAGGACAAAGAAGAAGAAGACCAAGTAACGTTGTTGCTTCATGTCTTTTTAACTTTTGTTTTGCTGAGGATTTTTCTGGATCTATGATAAAATCTTTGGGTGTTAAGTTTTTATATATAGAGACCCTGCTGGAGGAAGTTGATGATAATAGTGATATAATTCTCCTCTCTTTGTATATTTTAATTATTAGGAAAATAATTTAATATTACTACATTGTAAGGTCAACTTTGTACTGTGCATATTTATTTATAGTAATATTTCTGTAATCCTAATTTTTATGTTTATCTAAATTTCAGAGTGGTGGGCCGCTAGCTTGAGTAAGGATTTTTTTGTATATTCTTCTATAGAGCGATCAACTATTACAGCTCAGAGAGCAACACCAACATCTTTTATATGTAGTAGCAATATAGTATAACACTTAAATGATTGAATAGAACATAGAAGAATTCTATGATTGATTATGCCATATTTTGAGCATTTAATTATTTATATAACGAAGATTCCGTAATCAAAATAAAATAAAGAAGAATAGGGACAAAATATACTAATATCGCAGCTAGTATTCCGTTATTCAGAGTCTTCAAAACAATTTAATTTAAAAAAAGTTGGTGAAACACTCTGGTTCGAACACCAACAAAGAAATTAAACTAAGCACTAAGAAATTATGGTGTACCCAGCTTTTTCAAAAAAAAAAACTATAGTGTACCCAACTATGTTTTATACTTTTTATTATGCGTACATATCACAAAATGCTACTTTCATTATTATCAACATTCACAATAATAAAATTAAAATTATGATATATATCCCACAACAAGGTTTTCATTACTTCTTAAGGTTGATATATCTCTATTAATTAAATTTATGATTCTTTATTGTTGAAGATCTTGAGATGGTTGTTTTCACGATTTTAGTATATTTGTGTCAATGATTTTAATATATACATGGATTTTCTCTCTTTTTTTGGATTTGTGGTCCTTTAGAGGGGTTTTAATTGAAAAAGACAAGAAGAAAATGTTGGCTTTTCTCCGCGAGAGTTATTTTAATTGATGAAAGAGACATGTCAAAAGTTGGATTTACCAAAACTATATAGTAGTATATTCTAAGTGTCAAGTGAAGCGGGTCAACTTTGGATGTGTGTACACATTTTGCTTTACGACACATAACCTTGCTTTTGAAACTTTCATTATCGAATAGTTATAATTTAATATTCATTATGAAATTCATAATTGGTAGTGGGGCACTTATTACTTATCAGCTGAAGAGCAATTGATTAGTTCTTCTTCGTATTAATTGGATTATTAATTGGCATTCGAATAATCTAGCAATCTCGATTTTAGTTTGGTTTCATTCATTCGTCTAATTAGATACTGCTTTATAAAATTTACATTTGAAGTAAGAAATCATTTCACTGCCCTAATTATATTTTTGAATTTTCAATACGAAAAATCGTTGAGATAAAACCTGTTAAATTATTTTTGTTAAAATGCAAGGTAAATAAATTACATACTTAGGGGTGTTAGTGGGAGTTAGATTTATATAGAGTTTGTTGATTCTTAAAGTTGATTAGATTTGTTCAATTTGGAAAAAAAATTGTAGAGAGCTTTATATATTGTAAAAATCTATGTATATAAGTTATTATCATGATTTTAAGAATCTAAGGGATATATGTATTATTCTTCAAATCTTGTTTCATGAATAAATACAACTCCCAATAAGACAAACTTTAAAAGATTTATAGAATCATTTAAATCTAAACTTTTTGAATAACAAATGATTTTATATAGAATTGTAAAATTATTATACTAATAACACTAAATTTTGGTGAGAATGTAAGAATCTATAAACCAATAACACTAGATTCTAAAAATTCTAAAAATTATTAAAAATCTAATCCTCACTAACACCCCCTTAAGACTTAGTCAGTCATATAGTTAAAAAATAGTTTAAAAAAAATATGATTGGCAAACACTTAAGCTAACTCTTAAGGACAGCAAAATTAACTAATGAGTAGAAAACAAATTAGAGAATAAATAGTTTAATGTACATCCTTACTTCAATGTTGAAAGAAAAGATTACAGTGAATTAAGAGGGATATTAGTAGTCATTGTTAGCTAAAACGTGATTAGTACGTTGTTAATATAGTTAAGTGACTAGTGACTCATATATACATGTACATCCCTTTGTTGTTAATGAGAAAATTACCATGGGTGATCCAGTCAACATCGAACATGTAATGACAATGACTGAATACTTTGGTTGTCCAAAACAAAGCTGTCAAACTCTTAACTCCTAAACCCTACTTGCAAGTAATGATTTTGTTGGTCGTAGGACAATTCCAAATCAAAGTTTTATCTTTCTACATTGTTATCTTTCTGTATTGCATCGCGAGTTCAAAGTATCAAAGTTTTGAAAGATTCCTCTGATTGATTCTCGTTTTTTAGCTTCAGCATATAACTAAACATCATTAGAAATGAATGAATAGTATTTGTATATAAATAATCGAACAATCCACCTATACATAACTTTTAACTACAGACAACTAACCACTATACTAGTATAACTTAACATAATTGAACATTCCACCAATAGTAAAGTTTTAAAAAAGGAAAAACATTCCACCAGTAGCTTTATGTCATCTTTTTCTTTATAGAGTGACAAGTTTCAAACCAATACTTTTAGTAACCGCGCTGCACTACATGTAGCATTTGTGATAAATATTTTTTATTAACAAAAAATGAATGTTTTGTGTGGATTTCTATCTTCATCTTTTATATGATATAAGAAAATATAAATTCATAATTCGTAAACGTAAACAAAACGTTATGAAATAATTAATTTCTAATATGCACAAAAGCTATAACGAATTATGATATGGAACGAGAGCAAGCAAAATATACCATCTACAAATAGACCAAGAGTATAATTATAGAACTATTGATTTTTTAGGTCCGAACGGTAACCACGATTTTGATAATATAAGCGGTGCGGAATTTAAGTGTGGTACGGTGCAACTACGTTTCATGCGATTTATGGATAAATGTGGATTTAATAGAAAAATTATGGTTTTGATAAAAAATATCAAAATTTAGTAAATATTTAATTTAAATTTGATTATTCAATGAAATAGTGAAATGATTGATTATATTGTATATACTTAAATAAAATTCAATTACTGAAGAACATTATTTAACTTAATGGTTTAATTATTTTTTGATTCATTATAATACATATCTATAATGAATAAAGAACGGTGTATTATTATTATGATTGGAGACAAAGTAATTTGAAGCACTATATGCACTTTTATTTAATCCTAACTTATTTAATTTGAAAATGAATAGAAACTATTTTGGTAATTTTTTCAAAAACAAATTGTTACTAAAAAATTTTAAAAATGACTGAAATAACTATTTTATTTTGAAAAATTTAATATTTTTTTTTGTATTTTAAAAGTTTTAAAACCTCCAAAACTCTGCCCCATAACTCTTAACCCTAAATCTAAATTAGTTAATCTTCAAGGTATAATTATATATTTCCACCATTTAATAAAATATTTTTTGATCATTTTTTCTTTTTGAAAGCTATTTTATGATAAAAAAAATTTAGGCTATGCTATGGTATTTCTCAAAAAATATTTGTACATCTTCTATATTTATATGATGTGATGGTATAATAAATATTATAGTTAAAATTATGTACAAAAAATTACAATTCACATGAAGTTAAAAATACAAATTTATTTGAATTTTAAAATGAAAATAAAAATCTGTATTTTCAACATTTTGGAATTGTGAGTGAGTGTCTTAATATGATGTATAATATATGTATATATGACAGTTTTATTCAAAAAAAAAATTATTACTCAGTGCGTTTTTCAGTAAAAACGCTGCTTATTGCACACTAACTAATTTGAAGTGCGTTATTAATATTTACCGAACAAATTATACATGTGCGGTTTTACTCAATAAAGAATATTATTGCTCAAGTGCATTATTAATATTTACTGAACAAATTATACATGTGCGGTTTTACTTTTTGGTTTTACAAAACTGCACGTCTCTTTGAAGAATATTACGAATGGGTAGTAGTTGCGGTTTTACCAAAACCGCTCAAAAATCCGCACCCACTATGTTACATTCATAACTAACAGTATTTGCATTGTAACTAACAAAAGGCAAGATGAGTTAAAGTCTCTTATTGTTTAGTGTTTTTGCTTTTATGATTTTCAAATGTATATATATAATTTACTGTCTAAATCAGAACCACGTGTTATCTAGTCATTAATTTATATATATATAATTAAAAGTTACAACATTGCGAATTCGAAAATTGTTTTGCCAGCCAGGATAGAGCACAATAACCTAACTGCATGATTGGTCGGAGAACAATGGATTAGTAAGACCCTACCATCTATTCATTAGCTGATCCTCTCAGTTCGATGAATATATATAGAGACGATGATGTGTCGCGATTATGATCATCTGAACTTAAATAAAGTATTATTTGTCTTGTAATGATCTCAAAAGTATGGTGTTTGGCCAAGTGCAGTCATACTTTACCCAAATTCCTTTTAACTTTGCTATCTTTTGGAATTTTGTCTAAAGATTTGAAACCGCTTATACGATTTTCCAATTAGAAAATGTATAATCATGACTACCAGCTTACCTTTAGAAAGAAAGTCATAAAGAAAAAGCTGATCTTAGTGCTCCTCATAAGTGGATATTGAAAATGTGTTATACTATTTTAAGTTACGATAAAGATAATGGATAAAGTTTATGTATTTATGGTTTCAGTGTTTCCACCTTTTCCTGATTAATTGTGGTGCAAATAAATATTTCCGTATTTTATGCTTTCTGAAACATTTACATTTTCTAAAAGATTATTAAATTTGTAGTGCCCAAAAGAACAACATGTCACATAAAAATCGATTTCTCAGCTTGAGATGCTTTAACCAACTTATGGTAATCGAAAGCTTTCTTTGTTCGTAAGTTAAGAGACTATTTATGAACGCTTTCTAAAAAAAAAAAGGAAGAAGATACTAAAAGACTACCTATTTTTTTCTGCTAAAAATATATTTCCTTCATATCATTTTAAGTGGTGTTTTATGATTTTTTTTTGTTTCAATTGATGTTTTCAATTTTCAATTTAAAAAGTAAATGCAATTTAATGTTTATAACTATTAGTATTCTGAAGTATGAATTTTTATTGATTGAATTATCTTTATTTATTGTTGTTTTAATGCAAATAAAAAAATGATCATATAAAAGTTTGTAATTCTTTAATGAAAAATTTGCTAATTTGGGTTAAAAAAAAAAAGAGTGTCGTCCCTTTAAGCTTTTTTTTTAAAATATTGTCTTTGTACCCTTTTACTTTGAATATAATACATTTTTAGCCTCAGATTTTTTTTATACATATTTAGTTAATAACTAAATATTAAATTAAAAGAAAAACAATAAAGAAACACACAAAGAACGTAATCCCTAAATCTGTTCCCCCCCCCACCCCGATGGTTTCTCTTCTGTGACGGCTCCACCCCCATTGTTTCTCTTTCGTGACGGCTCGACCTCCATCTCCGGCGAATAGATCCAGCAAATTGTCCTTCTCTGCTCTCATCCTCGTGTGTGTGCTCCCTTGTCTTGAGATCCATCTCCGGTGAGTAACTCCGGTGAGTAACTCCGGCAAGTCTTCCTTCTTTGCTTTCATCCTCTGTTGTTTCCCCCTTATTTGATTTACTTCAACATATTTCAATTTAGGTTTCATTTATATTATTCTATTTCACAGATATGTGTTGTTAAAGTTTGAGACTTTAGATTCATTATTTTGTTTTTCTCTCTTCACAAAGCTTCGATAGTTTTTGCTTTTGTTAGATTATATATTCTCAAGTTGTTGTTGATGTCATGAATGTTTTTTTTTCCAGATTTGTTTGACTTCTTGATACTCTCTATCTTGTCTATTACAAGTAAAAGAATAGATCAATCCTTGTTGGGTTTATGAGTTTTTCTATTGACTAGATTTATCAAGTTTCATCTGGTTGATTTTTTTGTGGGATTTGATACAAAGTCAAGTAGAATAGTTAGGAAAATAAACTTACATAAGACTGGTAGTGTAAATAATAATTGAAAATGTATTTATATATATAATTGTTTAGTGTCTATATTAGCAACACGAAATAGAGAAGAGTTTTTGTTTTTTTTTCTCATCTTAGAGCCATTATAAAATGTGTGTTCTGTTTTAAATTTTTTGTTTACATATGAAAATATAACTTCTATTTTTTGTTGGTTTCGAATTTGATTATGTAGGAATGGATTTAGCACTTCCAAAGCGTATTTTTGAACGTGGTCTCGAACCTCAAGTGGATAAGATCAATAACAGCTGCAAAACATCGTTACTCAAGCGCTTGCATAATCTATTTCCCACAGAGTATGCAGAAGTGAAGAGCGACCCACTTTTCATGCACATTATGGCCATTTATGACAACAATATGGGATATTCAGCACGTTTGATACACAGCTTCATGTGCAAACAACTTTTCACAGCCAAGAAGCACGAGTTATGGTTTGAGTTTGCTGGCCAGCCTCTGAGGTTTTCACTTCAGGAGTTTCATGCAGTCACAGGTCTAAAATGCATCAAAGAGGCAAATTGTGATTTTGAGAAGTGGGAAGATGACATGGGATTTTGGAGTAAATTGTTGAAAAGACGCGGGAAGATCAGTTTGAAGTCAATAAGCTTACAACACCTACAACATTGTCACAAGTGGAGCCATGTAGATAGAATCAGGTTGATCTATTTATCTGTAATTGCTAGTGTGTTGATTGCAAAAGATGAGAAGGTTAACATTTCCCACAAGTACATTAAGCTGGTGATGAATATTGAGAATCTACGAATGTATCCATGGGGTATTGAGTCATTTGATGCTCTAGTGGAGTCAATCATCACGTCGAGGAAGAAACTGAAGAACAAGACGAGCTATGTGTTGGATGGATTTACATATGCCTTTCAGATATGGATCATGGAAGCTATTCCGGACTTTGGAGAAATGTTGGGTAAGAAAAAAAACCCAGAGTTTATTGGTCCTAGATGTGGAAACTGGGGTGGAGCTGCGAAGATATCCTACAAAGACATCATTTGGTTTGAGCCTTTATTTGGGTCTCATGTAAGTTTTTAATTTCATGTGTGTTGAGTTCTGTGTTTTGTGGTCACCTGATTTATACCAACCGAGTTTTTATTTCTTCTAAGTTACTATCTGATTTTGGTTAATCTTCGTAATTATGTTTCTAAGTTATCAACAGCTGATTTATACTATGTTTGCTTATGTACCATGTTTCTATTATTTTTGCAGTGTACTTTGTATCCATGCATCTCTGCTTCTGGAGATCAAGAAGTGCTTATTGATGCGGCATTCGTGAGGGATGATGAACTGACTGATGAAAGAGTTGATTATATGCTTGATTTGATCACAAAACGCCATGAGTGGAGCGCTTCCATGTGGGATTTCGACGAATCTGTAGTGAATTTTCTTGAAGATGGTGGTGATATTGATACTGAGCTGAGTGATGAGGATATTGCTGATAATGCTGATGCAGTGACCATTCCATCTGGTGGTGAGAGTTCAGTTACTGGTCCAAAACGAGTTAGATGTAAGAACATTTATTTTGTCAATCAAATTTGCTTAGCTAAAGATTTCATTAGTATACTTATGATTTTAATTATTTTTTTTAGGAAATCGATGCTTGTATGTTTTTATTTCGGGAAGAAACGTCCTTGAGACGATGGCATGTCACAGATAATGTGGGGTTTATGAGTTGCTCATTCAGCTCAGAGGTCTCTAATGCATACAAGCAACTATTGGCTGAGAAGAAGAAGTTCAAACTAAATGAGTTGCTCATATCCTATGGAAATGGAGAGCTTCCTTGGCATGGGAGAACTAACAAAAAGTGGGATGTTGACGTCCATCGTGTCTATACTCCAGTTTTTGTCAACAAGAACCACTGGATATCCATGTGCATCAACTTTGTCCTGAGAACAGTTGAAGTTTTTGATTGTGCAGGCTTAAAACACAACAAAATTGCAGACGCCTTCGCTACCATCATCCCTCACATCGTCAAAGCTGTTCAGCCAGAAACAAGCAAGAAAGATTATACTGTTAATAAGTACTCGATTTCTTATGCACCTATGAAGCGTGGACTTAATAAAGGTAATTCTTCTTGTGGAGTGTATGCGATTAAACACATCCAAGCTCATGCCCTTGGCCTAGACCTAGCTCTCATTGATGATGACTACATTAGATCTGCTCGAATTAAGATTGCGATTGATCTATTTGTAGCGGCAAATGATCCCTTATTGATTGAGCGAATGTCTAAGTTTGAACCTCCTAAACATGCACCATCAGAGGTTGTAGATTTGAGTTAGAGTTATATTATGTTTTTTCTGGTATTTGTAAGTTAATTTACTTTAGAGATTAGGTGTTGCATTATTTTGGATATTAGATATTGCATGTGAAATTCATATTTTATGGTTTATGTAATTTGATTACTTTGGTGGTTATGCAATTCTGGTGGAAGGGGATGAACTGTTGAGTCTTACAACGACTTGAAGAACAGGGAATCACATGAGGATTTGGACAAGAATGACTTGATCCTCGTCTTCAATCTCTGTCTTGATTTGCCTTGTGGCTTTTGTGTCGTCGCGGGTGTTAACTCATCCGAGAAGTATGATAAGAAGACCGAGAAGAGACATTGGAAGACAACAAAAAAAAAGAGACGATCAATCTTTTCTAGTTCAATCAAATTTTGCAAAAGACAGACTTGTTCTGTAAGAGAATTTTTTATTTCTTTGGACAAGAAGGTTTTTATGTCTTATGTGAGTGTGATGATAATTGTTTGTTAAATAATAAAGTAAATAATCTTTTCTTATTTTCTTGGAATACCTATATTATATACATCATATATCAATTAAAAATGGCGAAAGAGAAAGACTACCAATACAAAATATATCTATACTTTAGTACTAAAGATCAGTCCAAAATATCATGTAAAGAGTGTGGTTATATCTTGTTTGATTGTTTCTAATGACACATGCACGATAGTGTCCAGGCGTGGTAACGACTTTAATCGGTTGGTTGCAATATTTATAAAATTATTAGCCGCTAATTAAGCGTTTTGTAGAGTATTAGTGACTAGGTAGATTATTCACGTCTAATCCATGCTTAGATGTTAACGAATTATTGATTTATTTTATATATATTTTATATCTATATATGATATTTAATTTTTAGATGTAATTATAAAATAAATTATTAATATATAAAATAAAATAAATTAAAAAAATTTGTGAATTTTTACTAACATTATTATTTAATTTAATAAATTTATATTACTAACATCAGTATATAATCTTGTTTCTGTGATTTTCATAATTTTGAAAACAAAACAAAATCTTCGTCTGAAACAGAAATACAAGTCTAAGAAACAACAACCAAATCGTAAGCTTTGGTGTCTGAGATAAAAACAAGTTTCATATAACAAAATAAAATATGGGTTGCATAAATTTAAACAAAACAAGTCTTAGCATAACAAATGAAAATGAAACAAAAGTTGTCTAGATTGCTCTATCACATCTCGCTCTATTGTGGCCTTCAAAACCACATCGGCTGCATTTGTGTCTCTTGCCTTGTTGAGATCCTTGATTCGATCGCATCTTGTCTTCGATAGTTTCATGTCTTTTTTTTCTTCGTCTACCAGCAGACCTTCGCGTTTCGGGTGGAAAAACTTCAGTATCTTCAACAGCCAATGGGACATGCCAAGAATCTTCAGGAATGGCTATTGGATTTATAGTTTCCTCATAGGCAGATCTCCATGTAGTATTTTTATACAACTCATCGGTGAGTGAGTGTGGTTCCTTCCCAACAGAGAAACCTGCTTTAATAGCATGTCTACAAGGAATTTTTAACAAGCTATACTTCCCACATGAACAAGTTCTTCTCTCTAAATCAACAGTGCAGTCAATAGTGTCTCCTACCACATGAAATCGGGTGTCGCTGATTGGATAAACAATATATCTTTTACCCTTTTCAATCCTTCTATCAATCTTCTTCTCCACTTTAGCAGTTAGAAGGTGTGTATGGTTTGAACTTAGGATTTTACGCTGATAAAACCATCGGGTTAACATCTCTCTGATGCTGTCTAACAAGGGAATAACTGGATATTCTCTAGGAGATCGTAATGCAGAATTTATCGACTCAGCAGGGTTTGTAGTTCTAATATCGTACCTAAAACCTTGAAATTGACAACGCGCCCATGTTCTCACATCTGCCTCAATCAAATAATTTCCGATGGCTGGACTGATTTTGCAAATATCAGAAAAAAGCTTCTGAAAATCTGGAACTCTATATGCTTTTGAGGCTTTTGCAACTAATCCAACAAGGCCCTTTCCCTTGAAAAATGTGATCACGTTATTCAACAAATGGTGAATGCAAATACCGTGACTAGCTAAAGGATAAACTTTCGCTAGTGCTTTTGCTATTGAGCCATGTCTATCTGATACAAAGGCCAAACCAAGCTCGTCTGCAATAACAACCTGCAGTTGCCTAAGAAACCACTCCCATGAACGATCATTCTCTGAATCAACAACGCCAAATGCAATTCGATACAAATTAGAGTTCCCATCTAAAGTTGTTGCTACAAGTAAAACTCCTTTGTATTTATTCTTCAAGAATGTCACATCTACAACGATGACCTTACGAATGGCTTTATAGAACCCTCTTACTGACTGACCGAAAGAAATAAATAGAAATCTGAATTTTCCATCATTATCTATTTCATACTGACAATGCGTACCTGGATTTGCCTCTTTTAACATGTGCATGTATTTTGGGATTTTTCCATAACTCTTCTCTGGTATGCCTCTTACAACGTTGATGGCATACTCACGAGCATCCCATGCTAATGAATAAGAGATATCACACCCATGCTCTGTATGCATAGTCAATATGATATCTCTCGGTTTAGGCCCTTCATTGACACCCTCATACTTATGCATGATCAGATTTCCAATTGTCTTCGCCGAGGCTGTCTTAGCTACTTTTTTTTTTGCTTGATGGACAACAAGTATGATCAGCCACATACTTGTTGATTACAAAATATGAAGACCCCTCCAAACACACTGCACGCACACTCCAGTTACAAAGATTGTCTGCACATCGTATACACCAAAACGTTTTGTCAGATTTTACAACCTTGTAGTCGAAGTTGTTCGTCATTGCACATATTTCCATAGCAGCCTTGAGAACACTTTTGCTTCGAAAATATTGATCCTTTTTTAATGCATCCACCAGAGAAAACCGAACCATCTTTTTGTTACCTTCATATTTGTTTTCAGTCTTATCGACATCATCACCATCATCAACATTAACTTCATCTTCAGATATACCGTGTTTCATTTGATTCTTTGACTCAACCGGAGTCACATCATCTCCAGCGCTTGAATTACATGGCTGCTCATTCAGATTATTGTTGAGTTTATTCTTCTGAGTAGGTGTAAAAGTCACACACAACTGAACTGATTTTTTCTTCTTCGCATACGCAGCAAAATTTTTGACTTGGCGATCATTACAGAGAATAACAGGAGCCGCCGTCTTCATCATTTCAGCAGGCAAAAAGCTTAACACAACACTGTAATTTTTCTCACTGATTTCATAATCCTCCAAAACCATTGTCTTGAGTTCATTGAGAGTAGTATTTGGTTCCAATGTAATGAGTCTTCCACATTGTTTTGCATCGACAACAAAGCTCCATCCATTATTGGCTCCCAATATCCATTCACCACAGCTTACAAATACATGTATCATATTAACCGAGATGGTGATTACTGGAGAACCAGAGAAAATATTGATTTAGTGCAAATTTTCTATTTGAAAAGGAGAAAACGTGAAACAAAGAAGAAGATGGCGTGGGAGGAAAGGTTTTTTTTGTTTACACGTTCACAAATCTAGAAAAATCTATAGACAAGATATCCTAACTGAATTTCCTAGATTTTAGGAATTTCATAACTGTTTTGGTAGAACTGTTTTCTACCAAGGTAGAACAAAAGGATATCGGCGGAATATGGTATTCTTCGTAGAGTAGAGCAAAAGAAGATTAGTAGATGATGCTGGAAAGTACTTTCAGAAACATGTAGAATAACGAAGAAAATGTAGAATGTATATTCTCGTTTTTTAAGAATTATATAGAAGTGGTAGTAATTGCTTTCTACCAGATAGTAGATCCATAGATAAGTCGTGTAATGTACATTCTGCCGCATGTAGAAATAATCAAAATTGCAGAATATGTATTCTGGAAATCGTAGACTAACTTTTAAAAGTTTTTTAAAAGTTGTAGTTTTTTTCAAAAAAATATTTTTGAACCAATCATATTGTTAATAAAATCACTTTTTTATTTTTTTCCTATTTTAGCAAATTTAAAACATTTATTTTAATTTATTTATTTATTTAGTTAAGGCTATTTTAGAGAAAAATAGGATAAAAAGAAGAAAAGTGTATTGGGACAACAGATTTGATTTTTTGAAGTATTTTGGCAAATCTCCCTTCTTTAATCGGTGTGAAAAACCTTAAAAACCACTTATTTTGATACAGAGGAAATAAAAAAGTTGTTAGCAAAAAAAAAAATAGGGTTTGAATTATTTCACTGTAATTTCGATTTGGACAGTGCGAATTCTAAGTAACCACAATATTTAACCTTTTCATTTTGAATTAGTTTGGATTTGACATAGACCCTCTCTGGTAACAGATAAGAAAATAACTTCAACATGGTTTCACAAAAAGAATTGTCTTAAAACTGATATCACCAATTTTGAACGTATCTTGAAATTGACACATAATATCAGTATTTGTGTATATATATACATATATAGTGGTAAACATGTTAAGATGAATATTTGTATGTGAATATAGATAAGTGAAGACCGGGTGATTGTGGTCGAGTGGTAAGGAGACGGGACTGGGACGCCAACACGTTTCAGGTTCGATCCACCTGCTGCGCGAAACTAAGTCACAATTATCCTGGTCACCTTACACGGATATGGGCCCATGCTTTAGGGCCCATTTGAATACCCGGAGAGAGGGTCTATCCGTGGGCTGCACCTCCCCTTAGGGATTAGTCTGGGCCTCTCCATGGGCCTGGGATACCCCCAGGTTAATCAAAAAAAAAAAAAAAAAAAAAATATAGATAAGTGAATTTATATACCTAAATATCGAAATTTCATAAATGATTTATCGGAACGTGTAGTTTTGTTCTTTTACAAAAAAAATATATGTAGTTTTGTTTTGAGTTCAAAGACTTAATACGCAAGATAAAATCATAAATTGTTTACATCAGAAAATCATAAATTATTTTAATTTTTGAATTAGGTCAAGGCCAGTTCAAACTATAAACAATTTATAAGATAATTATATATATATATATATATTATAAAATAATAATTAAAATATCTATTTTTATTTTACAATGAGAGATATTTATAAGGAAATAATTTTTACTAAGTTTTCAATCTTTAATAAAAATATTAATTTTTATTATTTTAACTATTTATATTATATAAAATATTTTGTCTTTAGTTGAATCATTTATAATACATTTATCGAAGGGAAAAATCCTTAAAAATACACGAATTAATTCCATTTGCTAAATAAAATACAAGAACTATTTTGGATCTCCGTTTAATACACGAACTAATTTGTATTACTTATTAAATATACAAACTTTTAGAATTTGTAGATTTTACACATTTTCTTAGACGCCGTCAACTACATTTAACGAAAGTGACGACGGCGTTACTGTTTAACTAAACACATGTTTAACTTACATAAAAAAATTCCTTAAAAGTACACGAACTTAATTTTTATTTGCTAATAAATACACTAACTATTTTGGATCATCGTTTAATACACGAACTAATTTTTGTTTCTCATTAAATACACAAACTTTTAAATTTGCATATTTTACATATCGATTTAGACGACTTCAACTATGTTTAACAAAAGATGATATATTTAAACTGTGAAAAACACGCTTGCTCTCAGTTAAAACCTCTCAAATCGATTAAACTCTGATTCAAGTTAGTTTCAATTAGATTTGACACCATAATCTGTTTCAACCTCTTTTATTCTTCAAATTTTGTTTTTTTCTTATTCTTCACTTTAATTTTCCTTCATATCGTATCAAAGTGAAGTCGATTTCCATATCGTGAAAAAGACGAAGAAAACTAGAGCTTCAAATAGTTTTCTTCATCATTTTTGACGACATGGAAACCGACTTTACTTCGAAACGATATAAATGAAGAAGAAGAAGAAGAAGAAGAAGAAGAAGAAGAAGAAGAATAAAAGAGGTTGGAACAGATTATGGTGTCAAATTCGAATTGAAACTAACTTGAACTAGGGTTCAATCGATTTGAAAGATTTTGACTGAGAGCGAGCGTGTTTTTCACAGTTTAACCACATCATCTTCTGTTTAACATAGTTGACCTCGTCTAAATCGATGTGTGAAATATGCAAATTTAAAAGTTTGTGTATTTAATGAGAAACAAAAATTAGTTCGTGTATTAAACGGGGATCCAAAATATTTAATGTATTTATTAGCAAATAAAATTAGTTCGTGTATTTTTAAGGATTTTTTTATGCAAGTTAAACACGTGTCTAGTTAAACAGTAACGTCATCGTCACTTCCGTTAAATAGAATTGATGCCGTCTAAAAAGTGTGTAAAATTTGAGAATTTCAAAAATTTGTGTATTTAATAGGCAATACAGATTATTTCGTGTATTAAAAGGGGATCCAAAATAGTTCATTTATTTTATTAACAAATGGAAATTAGTTTGTGTATTTTTAAAGATTTTTTCTTTTATCAAATAACATATTTTGACAGTATTTTAAAATAGGTTTATAAATTAATAACCAAAAAATTTAACAAATATTAAAATCTTAAATATAAAAATTTATAAAGTTTTTACTGTAACTTATAGAAAAAAATTCTTATATAGTTGTCTAAAAAGGCATTAATTTCTTAAGGTAAATGCCCACATAATTTTACCTAGCATGTAAAAGCAACATCTTGTCGAACGACATGAAGCAAGTGAGTGGGGATCAATGAAGTCATTCATGCATATCTTAATTGTTGGTTTTATTTTTTTTCTTGAAATGATCGATCTGGAGTACACATATATATATATATATATATATATATATATATATATATATATATATATATATATATATATAGCTATAGTCAACTTCAACATGTACTTGCTGGAATAGCCTTTTTAATTCCAAAGTCAACTTTGATATCTCAATCATGCACAAACACTACAACTTTCTGTTTGTACTGCGATATTACAACTATATATTACTGTTCATTAATATAATGACTATTCATTGTTATAAGAGATCAACATTTTTAATAGATATATTGGTTTGACATTTTCCCTCAAATTATTTTTTTAAAGGAAAAAGTATTAAGATTATATTATACTGTATTTTTGACAAGTAATTAACTTGTGTTTTTGGTATAAGACAAGTAATTAACTTGGAACAACTTAGATATACATTTTTGGGTAAAAACAACTTAGATATGAAATTTAAAACAATAATTTATTAAAAGCAACTTAGTAATACATATTATATATCCATATGATTGCTGATTTAAGTATACAAGTATGTAATATGTGGAATCGTGGATCAACAACACAAAAATTGTCAACATACACATTGAATAAAACTCAAAAACATAATTGTTATACAATTATCGAAATGAGATAATGATCAAAATAAACCTAATTTTTTTTTTATCATCAGAATATCACTGAAAGAAAAAAAAATAACTAAAATAAACATTATTAAATGATCTAAATATACATTTATACTATTGAGTTAATTAATCTAAATTTAGGATTTAGATTTATGAATTGAAATTTTGGAGATGAGATTTAAAATTAAAAAAAAAATTAAAAAAAATCTATTTTGATCATTTTTAAAGTCTATTTTGTAATTTTTTTTACAAAAATTTATTTTAGAGATTTTTCCTATCGAAATTAACATAATCTTATTTTCTTTTAGTTTAATATTCTTTTATATAGGTAGCGTAATGCAAATCAACAGAATTGTGTTATGCAACTTCCGTCTTTTCAAATTATTCGTACAATTGATTTGCTTCTCTTTTTTTTTTTTGTCAATAAATATGTATCTTATAGGTAAAAAATCCAAAACAACTTAATATTCTTTTTTTTCGAAACAAATTAATACTATTCTACAAAAACGGATTTTTTGACAATCATAAATGTTTTCCAAAAATGAGATTTTATACCTTTAATTTTCTCATTTTTGTAAAGTAGGTGCATTTACATTCTTTCAGATTGCTTTATTTCTTAAGTAGTATGTTTTAAAGCATTAAAACAACCACATATATATTACTCCGTTTGAAAGAAAGATGTTTTTAATAATATAAAAAAATATTATTCATAAATTAATATTTTTATTTAACTAATTCAAATACTTTTAGTTAATATTTTTAATCATCAGACAAAATACTTTAAATATAGAAAAAAAATTGGAAGAAAAAAATCTAAAAGTCTTACTTGAATATCCGTTTTGCATTATTATTATTATTATTATTATTATTATTATTATTATTATTATTATTATTATTATTATTATTATTATTATTATTATTGGTTAACTTTGGTGCAATATTTTTCTTGGTTTTGCGCAAATTGGAATGATCAATTTAAATAGGTGATGCACTAAAGTCAAACATTATAAATGGTGGGTTGGTAATAATGAAAAAAGGTCAATGATGCTGCGACTAAGTTCAATGAAAGATCCATCTTGTACTTTTAAAAGTATTGACAGTATTTTAAATATATATATATATATATATATATGTGTGTGTGTGTGTGTGTTATAGTATGTTATATATATGAGATATATAATGCATATAATATTATATATTGCCCAATATATATATATATATATAATTCATTTTTTGTCCTCATATTATGCATTAATCCTTTTGAATTCGCCAAAGGTCTATCATTCACATTCTGATCTTTTTTAATTGAAGTACCACATGACTTCGTGAGGATAACCTCCTTTTCTATTTTAAAATCAATTCAGAAGAAATCAACATAATATATGATGAAAATTATATACTCACTTCTTTACAAAATGATCCATATTAAAAAAAAATGTTTTAGAAAAAAATATTTTTTACATTTTCGATATAGTATTTAATGGTAAATTTTAAAATTCAAAAAAGAACCTTGTTTATTAAAATTATATTGGTGAAAAGTTGTGGGAACAAGTTAATTACAAAAACAATGCATTGACAATGAAAGTTTAATATTTCCTTTAATATATGTGACAATTCTAAAAGTTGGATATTTTGGAACATAAGATATTATTGAACATTCTCTTCAGTTAAAGTTTTATTATCTTAGATTAGTCCAGAGTTTTATGTACAATTTAGAAAATGATCGCGACTAAATCAATATATATAAAAAAATTAATTATTTATTATTTCTTCCCATTACCACGTAAAGGATGAACCATGAAATATACTGTTTGTATTATAGAAACAAACCAATCTCTTTGAGATAATATCAATTATTCTATCTTCATCTTTTACAGTTTCAAATCAGATGATGTAAGAAGCTGCAGGCTGCACAATAGTTAGTCATAAAAATTAAAATGGAATTAAGAATCTTTACAGCATGTACAGAAAATTAAGAATGTTAAAAGACTACTTAGTGTGTAAACTATAATAGATGAAACATCAATGAAATAAATAAAATAAATAAAAGTCAGCATCATCGCTAGTAAATTTATTTATAAATATGTAGAGAGATGTATATCCCTACTCCATTGAGATCTAAGATCAGTTGAACACCTTCTTTTTTAAGAATTTGCTCATTTTTATTAAAAAAAAGTCAAAAGTAGAAGAAGAAACTCAGTTCTCTCCACAGAGAAAATAAAATCCATGGCTTCTTTGCGGTTCTCTATCACCTTCCACACCTTCCTCCTCTTCTCTCTGGTATGTTATGTACCTCTCTCTCTAAGTGTTTTATATAAGGCTTGATTGGGTTGAAAGCATTATTCATGTGAGCTGCTTCTTGAACCGGATCAAAACTATATAAATGATAAAAAAAACTATACTAATCATACTGTAAGAATATTACATCATATTCGTCAAATAGTTTGTAATGAATTTATTTGTAGTTTAATCTGCAGAAGTTTCTTATTCATGGTTCTAACTTCTTACTACATTGTTAGAAAGAAAGAACGAAAAATCTTCTGTTTTCTTCTGGGAAAAATTTTATTAGAATTTTTTTATTTATTTAAAAGTAAAAAAAAAAGAGAGAGTATTTTTCGAAGTTTTTCATCACTAATTATCTTGAATGGGTTTCTGTATTAGTGGATCGTGGAGGCACACAAGTCAAGAAAGTTGATATCAACCAAGGAACAAGAAGGTCAAAATAATAGCCTTTTGCTCAAAGATGGTGAATTCGAGGATCCTACACTATACATGTTTTTCAAAATAAATGATCTTAAATTGGGAACCAAATTGCCCATTTACTTCAACAAAAATGATCTTAGAAAAGTTCCTCCACTTCTCACAAGACAAGAAGCTGATCTCATTCCTTTCACTAAGTCTAAGCTTGACTTCCTTCTCAATCACTTCTCTATCTCCAAAGACTCTGCCCAAGCAAAATCCATGAAGGAGACTTTGGTACGTTGTAACTACAAGGCCATTGAAGGAGAGTACAAGTTTTGTGGGACGTCTTTGGAGTCAATGCTTGATCTCGCCAAGAAAACAATAGCGTTTAATGCCGAGCTCAAGGTCATGACGACAAAAGTAATGGTACCGACCGAACACAAGATAAGCTATGCTTTGCATAACTATACATTCGCCGAGGCTCCTAAGGAGCTTGTTGGGATTAAGATGTTGGGGTGTCATAGAATGCCATACCCTTATGTCGTTTACTATTGTCATGGTCATAAAAGTGGAGCCAAAGTCTTTGAGGTTAACTTGGTGACGGATGATGGGAAACAGCAGGTCATGGGACCTGTTGTTTGCCACATGAACACGTCTATGTGGAATGTTGATCATGAAGCTTTTAAGGTGTTGAAAATAGAGCCGCGGTCTGCACCAGTTTGCCACTTCTTCCCTCTTGATAACATTGTGTGGATAGCAAAGTAACAAAATAAACTTAGCTCTAAGTGATGTGAGTATGTGTGTGTATGGCTTGAAAGAAAAAAAGAAAAAGACAGTCTAAATATGTTGGTTTTGGTATTGCCACTTTTGTGTGACTTGTAGCATCTAACGTGAAAATACTACCACGATTAATGTAACATATACATCTCATGCGTCCCTATAATAATACTATATAGTTATGGTGTATATAACGTGTGTAGTATTTACAAGCATTAGCTAGGACTTCTGTTTTCTTACATCTATAGAAGATAAAATGATATTGCTACTTCTTCAGATATGACTACTAGAGTCATAGAAAACTTTATTTTGTTAGTTGTTCTGTTTCGATCTAGCTTTTCAAACGATTTCATGTTCAGTAGAAAAATCTTTTGATGTAAAAAAAGTAAGGGAAAATTGTTTTTTTAGTCTAGAAAAATAAGGTGATTGTCCCAATAGTCTAATTTAATCATTAGTTGTCTAATTAGACTAATTTTTTTCAAAATAACAGTAATACCCTTAAAATTTGTATTTATGTTTATTAAATAATATAATATATATATATATATATATATATATATTGATTAAATAATTAATTAATTTTTTATACTTACAATTAAAAAAAAATCCCCAAAGTTAACCTAATTTGGTTATTCCCCACCCTGGAGTCATTCGATTGCGACGAAGAAGGAGTCACCCCCCCACCGACGACGAAGCCATCTCCGCCGTTCTCTCTCTCTCTGTGTTCCGACGTCGACGAAAGATCCCCCCACCGACGAAGCCATCTCCGCCGCACTCTATCTCTCTCTCTCTCGGTTCCGACGAAAAGGAAGCCCCCCCACCGACGAAGCCATCTCGCCGCACTCTATCTCTCTCTCTGTTCCGACGAAAGGAAGCCCCCCAACCGACGAAGCCATCTCCGCCGCTCTCTCTCTCTCTCTCGGTTGCGACGAAGCTCCCCCCCCCAACCGACGAAGCCATCTCCGCCGCTCTCTCTCTCTCTCTCTTGGTTGCGAAAAGGGATTTTGTCCCCCCTCCCGACGAAGCCATCTCTACATCTCCTCTCTCGGTTCCGACGAAGACGAAGCTCCCCCCCCCACCGACGAAGCCATCTCCGCCTCTCTCTCCCTTTCCTCCCTCGGTTGCGAGAAACCGTAAATCCCCCTGCCCACCGACGAAGACGAAGCTCATTGTCTCCTCCTCTCTCTATCCCTTCTTTTCTTGGTTGTTAGGTAAGCTACTGACCTTGAATTTTTTTTTAAAATTCAATTGTTTTTGGTTTATGTTTCTTGTATTGCTTGTGATTTTTGTTTTTGGCTTATGAGTTTCGTAGTAGTAGTTTTTGCTGTAGTTTTCTCTACTCTCTAATCGGTTGCCTCGAGTAGTAGTTTGTGATTATGATAAAGTGTCATTGTCTCTAGTAGTAGTGTTTGCAATAGTATCATTCTGTCTAGTGTTATATTCTCTACTCTCTAATCGATTGCCACTAGTGTAATGACAAACTAGTAGTAGTTTGTGATTTTTGTTTTTGGCTTATGATTTTAGGCTTATGCTTTTAATTCAATTCGTTACAGTGAGTTTATGTTCGTGGCTTTAATTCAATTTAGTAGTAGTAGTTTTTGCTGTAGTTTTCTCTACTCTCTAATCGATTGCCATAGTGTGTATGTAGTAATGCCTCGAGTAGTAGTTTGTGATTATGATAAAGTGTCACATTCTCTAGTAGTAGTGTTTGCAATAATATCATTCTGTCTAGTGTTATATTCTCTACTCTCTAATCGATTGCCACTAGTGTAATGAAAAACTAGTAGTAGTTTGTGATTTTTGTTTTTGGCTTATGATTTTAGGCTTATGCTTTTAATTCATTTGTCTTTAATTCAATATGTACTGTGTTTGTATTGTGTTTCAGGATGGAGTTGGAGTTTCCTAGGCGTCTATACGGAGAGGGCTTGGAACCTCATGTTAAGAAAATTAATAACAGTTGCCGACTGGGACTTCTCGAGTTGTTGAGGAAACAATTGAAGCCAGAATTCGAGGAAGTGAGGAAAGATCCCCTTTTCTCGCATATTATGGCTATTGAGGAGAATGGTCTGAAGTTTTCGACGAGGCTGGTACACTCTTTCTTGTGCAAGGAGTTGATGACAAGCAAGAAATATGAGAAGTGGTTCACATTTGCGAGGAGGCCTATGCGTTTTGGATTGCAAGAGTATCATGCTGTTACTGGTCTGAAAGTGAAGGAAGAGAAGAACCACTTTCAACTGAAATGGAAAGATGATAGGGGTTTTTGGAGCAAGCTGATAAAGACAAATGGAAAAATCAATTTGAAGATGATAAAAGAGAAATATTTGGAAGAGAGCAGTAGCTGGACTTGGGTTGATAGGGTGAGACTGATTTATCTTTGTGTTATTATGGGTGTGGTGATGGGGAGGGATGAGAAGGCAAATTTCCCACACCTGTACATGAAGTTGGTGATGGATTTGGAGAAGCTTCGGATGTACCCGTGGGGTCTATACTCGTATGACTTTCTTCTGAAGTCTATTGATAAAACAAGGGATAAATTGGAGCAGAAGGAGGGTTACCTGATGGAAGGATTCTTGTTTGGTTTCCAGATTTGGATCATGGAAGCTATTCCTGCTTTTAGAGAGATTTGTGGCACAAAAGTGAGGGACAATTTCACAGGTCCTATGTGTGGTAATTGGACTGGATGTGCAAAATGTTCTTATCAAGACATCATTAGCCTCGAGACTTTATTTCCAAAAAAGGTATGCATTTTATTATTCTAATAAACATATTTTGATTCTCTTGTTCACTTAATAATAAATTGCTTCTCTTGTAGGGGATTCTGCATTCAGTCATGGAATTCCACATAGATGGACTGGTTTTGGTTACTGATTTTGTAAGGAAGGATGAGAAGAAAGATGAAAGAGTAGATCGAATTCTGGATATGATCCAAGGAAAATATGATTGGAGCAATCATGTTTGGGGAGTAGTAGAAGCTAATGAAGAGGAAGGAGATGAAGTAGACGATGAAGGGGAAGGAGATGAAGTAGACGATGAAGAGGAAGGAGAGGATGAACCTGAAACTGAGATTGGTGAGGGTAGTCAAATTGCAGAGGATATTTCGGGGATAAACAAAAGAAAGCATGTCGACCAAGGAGCAGATGCAAGGAAAAAAAAGCTATTCTGCCAGCTAGCTGCTTCAACGAAGGGAAGCAGCATTGACACAGATTTGAAAAAGTTTTTGGAGGGACTGGTACATGCTTCTTTTACTAATTTTGAGGAGAAAATCAGTCAACAATTCTCGGATAGAATGGACAAGTTTGAGACTGAGGTTACCGACAAGTTGGGGAGGATGGAAAGTGAGGTTACACAGCTCAGGACAGCTTTATTGCTAAGTGAAATGGCGGGGAAAACTGATCAGGAAAGCGGTCCTAGCAAGATCAAAAAGACACAGCTCCATCAAAGAGAAAGGTAACTCGTAAGAGAAAGAATTAAGATTAGTTGGAACTTGGAACTTGGAACTTGGAACTTGGAACTTGGAACTAGGAACTAGGCGGTTGGAAGTAGTTTTTTGGAGCTAGGTTGTTCGAACTTTGGAAATAGGCGGCATCGATCTTTGTTTGTGTAATATGTACTTTTGTGTCTTTGTAATGGCTATGTAATGCTGACGTTTGTAATGCTTATGTAAACTTGAATTTGGGGCTAGGTTGTTCGATTGTGTAATGCTTATGTAATGTTGACTTTTTTGTAAATTTGTGGAATGATGTTATCGTGTAATGCTTATGTAATGTAATACGTTTGGAGCTTATGTAATATGTGGAATGATGTTATCGTGTAATGCTTATGTAATGTAATACGTTTGGAGCTTATGCTTATATCTTCTTTTTTTTTGTTATCAGGTTGGAAAAAAGAAAGATGTAACCACTAATGATTTGTTTGTCAATTTACCTCGAGTAAACTTGACTCAATCATCATGTATTGATCTTCAGATGGATACTGAACAATACTTGGATAGCTGTTTGAAGAACCTTTCACAAGACACATTTGTTAAAGGTTTTGATCCTTCTCAAACTAAAACAGAAGATACATTGGATTGGCTGGAACCTGGACCATCATTGAAGATGTCAACACTGCAATTAGATGACCAACAATTGGAGCTAGCCGGCGAACAAGATCCTGATCGCAGATTGGTGTTTGTAAGTGACGAAGATTTTGAAAAAATGCAAAAATGGCAAGACACAAGAACGTAAGTTATTTGTTGGTATATATTATGATGTTTGTATATTTTATGATGTTGACAATTATACCATTGTCTTCTGCTATACAGATTGGTCCTGCTATGTTAAACGACGAACTATGTGGTCGTATTATGAGTGCAAGCAAGTGGATTTACAATCATGTAAGAATTTAAACTAATAGCTATTAGATATTTTATAAATAAACTGTTTACTAACAACAGCCTTGTTGTTGTAGGAGATTGATGCTGTAATGTACTTATTTCGGGAAAGAACAACACTTCGACGATGGAAACCGGATCGTGTTGCTTTCATGACATGCGTCTTCAGTGACCTTATCGCTTCTGATTACAAGAAGTTCGTGTTGGGTATTAAGAAGTACAATATGGATCCTTTATTACTGGAATACGGTAAAGGTGAACTGCCATCTCATGGAAGAACACGAAAGGTATGGAACATGGATGTCGATCGGATGTACGTTCCTGTATGGGTCAATCGCAACCATTGGATGAATGTGCGCATGAATGTTCACCGACATACTTATTAATAATAAGATATGTAGAGCCCTTCAAACACTCTGCTCGAGCACCCCAATTGCAAGTTTTATCCGCGCATCTTATACACCAAACTTGTTTATTGGATTTGATAACTTTGTAGTCAAAATTATATTTCATTGCACATATCTCAAACCTCGCCTTCAATACTGTTTTGTTGAGGAAAAGATCTCCTTTCTTAACCAACTCGAGCACATAATTCTTTGCCAAATTTTCTTTGTTTTCTTTTTCAGATATGATGGTGTCAGCATCATAATCATCTCCATCAACGACTTCTAGCTTCATCTTTCCTTTCTTCTTCGTTGTATGCTTATCACTCTTAATGTTACTTGAAGTTTCCCCATTCTCACAAGGATATCGCTCCTTCTCTTCACCAGTACTAGAATCAGTTGGCACCTTATTAAGATCAAGGTCGATTTTATTTGGATTCCCTTGCTTCGCTTTATAAGAAACACACAATCGAGTTGACTCATATTTTTTTACAAACCCTAGGAAATTTGTAACTTGGCGTGAGTTTTCAATGATTACCGGTGGGCATCCTGATGAACCGATCAACCCAATAGGTAGATAACTGAACTCTAAATCGACAACCGTTTCTTCAAAACCAAAATCTTCAAAAACGATTTTCTGTAAATCTTCTAGAGAAGAGCTCAATTCCAAAGCAAGTAACCTCCCCCCTTTCTTTTCATCGATAGAGAAATTCCATTCTGAGGCTGCAACCAATTCCCATACACCACAATAGGCATATATATGGATCATTGAAGTAACTTTGTTGAAATTTTAGTGAAAAATCAAGGGAATATGGAAGAGAAATCAATGGAAGAATGGTGCAGGAAGAAGCCACGATTTTTGATTTTTTTTGGACAAAATATTCGAATTTTTCAAATATGGAAACACAATATTTACAATATATTTTCTTCCTATATTTTCGGAACTGGTCATACTTATCCGTAGAATCTGAATTCTACTTTGTGTAGAATAAAGCTATCATATTTGAACTCATATTCTACAGGTTTTAGATTTAACATAATGTGTAGATTGTGTATTCTACGTTTATTGGAGAGATGGGAAAAGTGCAGAATGTGTATTCCAATTATATCTAGATTAATGTAATATACGTAGATCTCATATTCTAATCAGCGTAGAATTTATGAAAAACGTGGATCTTATGTTCAGCTTTGCAGAATGTAATTTCTGCAGTTCGTAGAACAAATTTTGAAATTATTATTTAAACATTTTTAGAACCAAATAAAAATATTTCTGTAATGGTATAAGTATTTCTTAACATGTTCCTATTTTTCCAATTTTTTTAGGCTAATAAAAATTTTTATTTAGTTTATTTTCGTAATTAAAAATGGTATTATGGGTAAATTGTGTACAAAATTAGAATTAGACTAAAGGGACAATGTCCTTATTTTTTTGACCTAAAAAAACAATTTTCCCAAGAAGAAGTAATTACAAGCCTTTCAGAAAAAAAAATATATAACATAACTAACAAATTAAAGCCAGAGTTAGCCCACTCGCATGTTGATTTTTTTTACAGTTGGATTATGTCAATTGACTTGTCTTTTCTGTACCTTGGTTGACTATGCTTACACATATTTGCATGATTAAAACTCTCTTTAGAGCATCTCCAACAAGAACCTCATTTTAAGGATGAAGAATCTTCAAAATAAAGATTTGAGGGTGGTATGCTCCAAGAAGAAACCTCAAATTTATCTTTGAAGTTTTATGTAATTTGTATGTTAGTCCTTAACTTTAATATAAATTAGTTATAGTTTTTAAACTTTATAGAGATAGATAATATATACACATTAAAAATATGAAACACAATATTTATAAATACAATTTATTACAACACAATATTTAAAAATATGAAGCACAATATTTAGTGTAAAATATTTAATCTTGTACTTTTGATCTTTAATTTGTAATATTTATTCAATGTAATATAATTTTCTGTGAAATAATAAATATCTTTTGAATAATATTATTTCTATTTATTTTATTTTAGTTTTAAAATTTCTCTATATTTTATATATTAATAATACATATATATATATGTATATATAAGATATATTTGAATATTTAAGTGAAATATAGTTATAAGGATTAAAGTGATAAGAAATTAATGTTAGTACAAATATATGTGAATTATAAATTTATAAGGACTAAAATGTAAAGTAAATAGTGTTTTGAGGGTTTGAATAGTGGAACCTCAAATTTGAGGTATCACTATTCAAACCCTCAAAGTTTGAGGGTTTGAGAGTCTTTTGGAAAGTAAAAAACTTCAAAATTTGAGAGTTTCAGGGCCTCTTGGAGATGCTCTTAGTATGAGTTCTGTTTTATCCAAAAATCAACTATTCTAACAATAGTAAAAATCAATATAAATCGTAGTTGATGAAGAACCATCAAGCATTACATGTTAACTTGTCAATCATTATAATTTGCTGGTTTTGGCATTTAAACAATTGGAGTAGAATTCCTTACAACACTATAATCTATCTAGATAAAACAGTAATACATCTTATTTTATCAATGTAAACACCATGTTCACCAACTGTAAGGGCATTTTCAACCCTAGCACCCCATTTGGGATGCTAATTTTTTTTTTTTAAATAAATTAAAACGAATCAATCACGAGCTGCCACATGTCAATGGGGCTCGTGAACAGTACAAGCACCCAAATAAAATGAGTGCTTATTTAAGATGTTTAAGAGTTGATTTTTGGAGGTGCTAGTGAGCCCCACCCCTTAAGCACCCCCTAAACACCCTTGGTTAATTGGTTAAGGGTGGTGATTACTGCGTTTTACCACAGGCCAATTAACTTAATGTGCACGCTACCACAATCGAATGGTATATCGATGCATCACTTTAGGATCGAATCCACAAGGAACTAATGATCTATAACACTAAGAATACACAAACTTTCCTAATCTAAAGCAAATAAGAAGATTGATTATTTGTAACAAGCTAAACTCCTAGAATTATAAACAAAGTGATCTCAAATTCAAACAAGAAATAAGTGCAAGAATCAAACTTTCAATCAATAGCTAAGGATGGATCCATGGGCAAGATAATCGATATCGGGTGATCAAGATTCAATATAGGATGCACAAACAAAATAATCAACAAGTCTATAGGTCTAGAACTCATAAAATAGACTAATCCACTGTCGTGACAATAATCCCTATGCTAATCAAGCATTAAACATCAACTGTCGTTGGCCTAACACAATCAAGCATGCATAAATCACAAGTCTACTAACCATTTAACATCTCTAACATCAATTGTCATTGGCTAGACATGTAAAAGACAATATTAGGTTGGTTCAAGCATTTCATCGAACACCTTTCGGGCATGAAAGTACTTAAGCTCTAAATCAACTTGATCAAGGCTAATCTAGCATTAAGAACACCTAATAAGCATAGAACAATGTTAATAAAGCAAGAGACATCCTAAATATCCACTTAAACACCCTAATCTACTTAACCCATGAATCACAAGTTCACTACTCAATACTTTTCATGAGAAACCTCAAACCCATATGAGATTCAAGGCAAATCATGTCAATGAGCAAGAAAAACACAATAAAAGATGAAGCACTTCCTTCCAATGATCAAAAGATTCAAGCTTTTTTAGTTTAGACAAAGTTTTTGAGAGAAAAAGAGATCCCCCTAGGGTTTTAGGGTCTAAAACTATATATAGGAGTCCAAAAAACGAGTCGGATCAACCCAACAAACCCGGGTTGACCCATAAAAATTTGGGTATTTTTGCCTGTAGCGACCAGCTGTGGTCGCTACGCCTGGTCGCTACGACACTTAGAATATTTCAGCTCCTCAGGATTTTTGCCTGTAGCGACCACGCCTGGTCGCTACGCCTGGTCGCTACGGCATCCGCATTTCTCTTGTGGGTCTGTAGCGACCACGCCTGGTCGCTACGCTTGGTCGCTACGGCATCCGCATTTCTCCTGTGGGTCTGTAGCGACCACTCCTGGTCGCTACGCCTGGTCGCTACACCCCCATTTTGCTCCAAACTTCACTTTCTTAGCCTCAATTGCCTCCAAACTCACCAATAAGCATCTCCAATACCTGATATAGACAAATGTAATGGAATGCAACCTAAATATGCCTAAATGATATCCTATATGCTCAATATGCATCAAAAGGGATGACCAAAACTATGCAAATATGTAAGATATCAACTCCCCCAAACTTGTCCTTTACTTGTCCACAAGTAAACTTGTAAGAACAAGTTGAGGAAGAGGTGTGAAGGTTGGAGCTCATTACAAAAATATACTCTTCAAAGCCATAAATGTGATATCCTTACAAAATCATACCAAATAGCAAGAGCAAGACATCTTATCAAACTCTAACTTCTCTAGGCATATCTCAACTCCTTGATCTTTTACACTTATCGTCAAGACTACACAAACAAACCAAGCAACCAACTCTCACATTCATTAGACAATAATCAAAAGTGCATTCTTGCAAATGGGCAATCGGTCATAATCATTTAGCTTGGTGAGAATAAGGTTTGAAGCTATTGTGAATCAAGAAGGTTATCAAGTTCTTTCACGGTGGTTTACTCTCAAGAACAGTAGTTAGACATTATGCATAATATATCTAAGAAAGAGAACAATTTATGCGTACAACGCTCAATCCTCATTATTCTACCCATTTCCTAGACACAAATAATCTCTACCGGTGATTCCCAATGTCAACTCTCTTTCACTCACCCAAAAACTCCAAGAACATTCTCATTTTTTGCTTACTAGGGATCATTCCACCATTTTCTTAGCTTTAGCTCACACTTTTTTTTATTCCCCACTCTTTTGAATCTTTTCTTTTCTTTACTTAGGGAATTTCTTATTTTGACACTTTTGAGCTAATCTTCTTCTTTTTCTTTGATCCCTAATATTTTTTTTATACTCACTTTTCTCTCAACCTTTCAAGGTGAAACACTCAATACTCCATTTCAATCCTATGTGCTAGACAATTATGAGATCCTAAAGCTAGCAAGTAATGAGGACTAACCATTGTCGTTCCCAATACTCTCAACATTATGCACATATCAAACTTTCAGAAAAGATCTCACTCAACAAATTAGTAAAGCTAGAAAGGAAGGTAGGGTTAAGGGTATGGAGAACCATCTAAAGGAGAGATGGCCACTTGAGCTGCCAAAGTTTGGTAGAAAGGGATAAGACTAACTCAAGTGTGTGAGGTAACCATGATCAAGCACAACAAAAGCCCATAAGCAAGATAGATTAGGTTCATTAACTCAAGTAAAATTGGAGTTGATTTCAAGGACAAGCAAGCTTCATCAGTCAAACAAGTTTCAAGAGGAGCTTTCAAGGCTCGAAGTTTACAAGTCTTTCAAAGGATGCTCTAGCTACTTATTATGATTGAGAAGGGTATCACATTGAGTTCTTTGCATGAATTCTTTAAAAGATTTGCTCCCAATGCATGAATGCAATCTATATGCTTCTAGACTCAATCCTAAAAATGCAAAATATGCAACTAGATGCTTCTTTTTGTTGCTTTCAAACTTTTTTTAATTTTTTTTTGGGGTTTTTTTTAATGCAAATAAGTATGTACAATGCAATGCATGAGACTCATGGCAAGTAAACAAAACAAAATACAATGTGAGATAGTAGACTCTCCCCCAAACTTACTTTACACAGTCCCTTGTGTGAGAGTAAATTTGAAAGAGAGATCAAAGGACAAATAAAAGATGAAAGAACTAAGTATTTACAAAGGTGGAGATGCACTTACTTGGAGTTGACTTGATGAGAGGAGGGAATGAGGAGGGATGGCTTGTTGAGACTTTGGCAGTTTTGGCATGCCCTCTTGGAAAGATTTATAACTCCCCCAAACTTGTCCCTTAACTTATTCAAACACACTAAAACAAGATAAAAGATAAATAATATATATATATATATATATACAAAGGATAAACATGGGAATGCCTCCCAAGCGCGCTTGTTTTAAGTCTCTAGCTTGACTTGGTGTCCTTGTTAATCATAAGAATCAAAAGGTTGAGCCAATGCACCTTTGATCCTTCTCCTACAAGAACAAGAAACAAAGTGCGCAAAGGAGCACACTACTGTCCATAGAAAATAGACAGATTTTTCATCAAAGAGCTTCACAAGAGATGTAGCATGAGTTATAAAATGCTCCCTGAGGTTCAGATGTTCATGAGAATCAAATGCATTTGGTGGAAACACAAAGTCAACTACAGGCTCAAACGATGTTTTAACAAAGTAGTCAACTCTATCCCCATCAATCAAATAAAACACAATATTCTTATTCTCATCATTGTTTTGGCCAATGGGGTTTTCTAGCTCAAGCAAAAGCTTATCCACATCAAGTTCATCCCCTAGATCAGCTAGTTCAAGAAGAGGTCTAGGTTCATCAAGCATAAAAAATTCAGTTTCAAGATCAATTGAAGCACAAAGATAGTCCTTGTCAAAACAAACTTCAAGATGATCTCTAGCAATCTTTTCTACTCTCAAGTCATCTAGTTTTCTAGTTTCACATATCAGATCAAGACATTCGTTGATGAGCACATGAGAATTCAAATCAGAGGTAATATCTTCAACACAAGGCAAGCGACTATCCTCAAAATAATGAAGTTCAAAAGTAGAATCGCTTATACCTTCTAGTTGGGTTGGTGGAACCCAATGAAATACCTCTTTGAGCTGATGAGCAATCCTTATCTCAGTACCTGTGAGCTCTCTTCCTTCTAGTGTTGCCCGGTGTTGCATAAGATTCAACCTTAGCATCACTGCCATGTCACTCCTTGTCAACATTGGGTTCTCTTTGCAAAGCTCATCTACCTTAACACTCTGTTCTGGTGTGAGTACACTTTCATCAAAGGGTGGCTCCACATATGGCTCATCATCTTCCATGTGATCTTCAAATGTGTCTTCCTCTTCTTGTGGCCAATCAAAGTAGCTTGCAGCCATTACTGCAAAGAACAAAAGCTAGGATAAAAGGTTAATAACTATACAAAGCAAAACAAAGCATAAGAAAAGAAAGCTTAATCTCAAGAAAGTTTGAAATCCTAATGATAAATCTACTTAGTTCCCCGGCAACGGCGCCAAATTGATTACTGCGTTTTACCACAGGCCAATTAACCTAATGTGCACGCTACCACAATCGAATGGTATATCGATGCAGCACTTTAGGATCGAATCCACAAGGAACTAATGATCTATAACACTAAGAATACACAAACTTTCCTAATCTAAGCAAATAAGAAGATTGATTATTTGTAACAAGCTAAACTCCTAGAATTATAAACAAAGTGATCTCAAATTCAAACAAGAAATAAGTGCAAGAATCAAACTTTCAATCAATAGCTAAGGATGGATCCATGGGCAAGATAATCGATATCGGGTGATCAAGATTCAATATAGGATGCACAAACAAAATAATCAACAAGTCTATAGGTCTAGAACTCATAAAATAGACTAATCCACTGTCGTGACAATAATCCCTATGCTAATCAAGCATTAAACATCAACTGTCGTTGGCCTAACACAATCAAGCATGCATAAATCACAAGTCTACTAACCATTTAACATCTCTAACATCAATTGTCATTGGCTAGACATGTAAAAGACAATATTAGGTTGGTTCAAGCATTTCATCGAACACCTTTCGGGCATGAAAGTACTTAAGCTCTAAATCAACTTGATCAAGGCTAATCTAGCATTAAGAACACCTAATAAGCATAGAACAATGTTAATAAAGCAAGAGACATCCTAAATATCCACTTAAACACCCTAATCTACTTAACCCATGAATCACAAGTTCACTACTCAATACTTTTCATGAGAAACCTCAAACCCATATGAGATTCAAGGCAAATCATGTCAATGAGCAAGAAAAACACAATAAAAGATGAAGTACTTCCTTCCAATGATCAAAAGGTTCAAGCTTTTTTAGTTTAGACAAAGTTTTTGAGAGAAAAAGAGATCCCCCTAGGGTTTTAGGGTCTAAAACTATATATAGGAGTCCAAAAAACGAGTCGGATCAACCCAACAAACCCGGGTTGACCCATAAAAATTTGGGTATTTTTGCCTGTAGCGACCAGCTGTGGTCGCTACGCCTGGTCGCTACGACACTTAGAATATTTCAGCTCCTCAGGATTTTTGCCTGTAGCGACCACGCCTGGTCGCTACGCCTGGTCGCTACGGCATCCGCATTTCTCTTGTGGGTCTGTAGCGACCACGCCTGGTCGCTACGCTTGGTCGCTACGGCATCCGCATTTCTCCTGTGGGTCTGTAGCGACCACTCCTGGTCGCTACGCCTGGTCGCTACACCCCCATTTTGCTCCAAACTTCACTTTCTTAGCCTCAATTGCCTCCAAACTCACCAATAAGCATCTCCAATACCTGATATAGACAAATGTAATGGAATGCAACCTAAATATGCCTAAATGATATCCTATATGCTCAATATGCATCAAAAGGGATGACCAAAACTATGCAAATATGTAAGATATCAGGTGGCCTAAGCAGTCCATCACAATATGACATCTTGATGGATCTGCATGCACCCATATATCAATGCTTCAAATAATTGCATGTTACAATAAAAAGCTTCATCGAATATTCTTTAATCTCATAATTTGTGCTTCCATTAGTTCTTTAATGCGAAACCATTATTCTATCTTGTGAATACGTCTGTGTGTTTCAAGCTTCATCCGCGTGATACCGATTCTCCACGTTTCATAATTCATATTTAAATACACTAAAGTACATAAACAATAATGCATAATTTGAATATTTGCATTATCAAATTATGATAACATCTATATAATTAAAACTGAAGTATCAATGTGATTGTTTGGAAACATAGATAATAGTTTTAAAAGTGAATATGTTTGGAAACATGAATAGCAACATTAAAAAGGTTTTAATCCTAGTGAGCTTTTTATTAATCATATTTTATTTTGCATAATATAAATTTTGTCTATTATTTACTAAACAATAAACATCTTCCAATTATATACATGTAATTAAATGATCATATTTACATCACACAACATGATTTGTAAATATAATAATACGTAATTCATTATATGGTGAAAATATATAATATAGAACTTAATATGAAACACAAATATAAATTTATAAAAATAAATAAAAATAAATATTTGCGATACAATTCTATTATAAAATTGTAACACATCTAAAATATATAATGGTCAAATGAAAACATATATATATATGCATAATTTGATAGCACATTAAGTACTATTATGAAATAATGATAGCATTAATTAGTATTATCAAAATGCTATTGAAACAATTATGATCAAAATCTTCAAGCCGTGATAGCATTAAGTATGTTTGCATTATGAAATTTATAGAATTGCTTATGTTGCAGGTTATCGACAAGATGTGGAAATATTATGTGATTTGGCAAATATTGTTGGGGAAGGGATTGTGGCACTTATCTATGAAAACAATATGAGCTTGTTATGGGAGCAGCTGCTTATTCTCACTACTCCTAGTAAAGGACATGTTGAGAATATTTCTTTTTTCTCCCAACAAAGACTCAGTTGATCATTTCTCTATTTTGCAATAAAGATGAGTCTTTACATTAGAAAACGCTCACTCTGGCTTTCGACAAAAAAAAAGAAGAAAAGAAAAGAAAACGCTCACTCTGGTCATATAATGAAGGGCATGGTTAATATCACATCTAGAAAAGCCAGATACGTGAGTAGATACGCGCCCCATTGCTGTAAAATATGGCTTATGTGTAATGGGAACCTTATCCAAGCGAGTTAAGGTGGAGGATAATACTAGACTCATAGGGTAAAGTTAACTGGGTATTTTTGTATGTTTATTAGAGAGAAATCATAGAATAATAAAAATGCATATTACCCGTAGTTAGGTTATGTCCCTCTGCCGGATCAACCTCCAGCGAGACCAGTGATGAGACCGATTACCTCGGCGGTTGAGTCGCGTCGGGGTTTCAGATCACTGTCGAAAGACGATACGATTCTGCCGCCGTTTCCGTGGGTGTCAAACAAACGAGGGATGATACAAAGCCTAGAGAATCTCGAATCAAAACATATCACAACCATCACCGGAGACATACAATGCAAACATTGTGAGAAAGTGTATCAGGTGAGTTACAGTATGGGATGCAAGCTCAAGAATTTGGACTTTTACAGGTTGCTGCAGTGGTGGAGCTATGGTTCGTGTACATGTGTTACATATGGAGAGCTTCGGATAATAAAAAAAGAAACGTCAAGATGCGATGACGTGGAATGTTTCCATATGTTTGGTTGACGAAATATGCATTATTAGATCACAAATTGGAAGATTTGTTAATGTTAAAATATAAAAAAATAATATATTGGATAATAAGAGAAAAATATTTAATATAGGTTTCACGTTAGAGCTTTTGATTGTAATTCTTACTGAGAAACACAAAGGGTTTTAGGGTTTTATAGCTGAGTGAATTGGTAAACATGATCAATATGTGTTGAGTCAAGTAAATTGGGTGTGTTAGGAATCGATCCATGTCGAGGCGTGTAATTCGGATCAAGCAAATCTATAAGAGATTGTCTAAAGGATTTCTAATAAAAGAGATACATGTTCTTGAAATTACTGTGTGCCTTGTGTTTTCGTTAAATCTCGATTCTACAATTAGTATCAGAGCGGGACACCTAAATGAATGAGGTTCTTCGAACTAATGTGAAATCCTGAGAATAGAATATGACGATTTTGGCACATAATATGTTGTTGTTGAATGATGTGAATTATGGGTATTGGAAAGTAGAAGGAGAGTAAACTTACGTAGAACTGATGAAGATTTCTGGACAGTTGTTCAATTTGGATGGGAAGAACCGTGTGTCATGCTAGAGATGGTTTAAAGACACCTAAACCAAAGACAAAGTGGGCTGTAGCAAAGAAAAATCTTTCACATTTTAATGCGAAAGCATTGGATACAATCTTCAGTTCTGTAGGTGGTAAGAAATTTGAGCTACTACAAGGATGTGAATCAGCTAAAGAGGATTGGGATATACTACAAAAGGAATTTGAGGGTACTGCGAATGTTAGTAGGATAAGATTGTACTTGCTTGAATCATAGTTTAAAGACATAAGGATGACCGATGATGAGAAGATAAAAGACTTCAATGTCAAACTCAGCTCCATAGTCAATGAACACAAGTTTTAGGTAAAAAATATGAAGATGCAAAATTAGTGAAGACCCTTTTGCGATGTTTACCTACTAAGTTTGCAGCACATAAAGTGGTGATAACTTTGACGATGAACACTGATGAACTGAAGTTTGATGAGGCAATAAGAATTTTAAAGGATGAGGAGATTTATTAAAATCTAAGTTGTCAAAGCCTGTTCAAAACTCAAGAATTACAGTTGACAAAGACATCCAATTTGATCCAAAACTTGAAGAATCTATTGACCTAATGATTCAGAAACTTGAAGAAACCATGAATATTTTGTATAAGATGTCCAACGACACACTGCCAAAAGAAGAAGAAAGAAATAAAATGCATGAAATTATGTGTTTTAATTGTCATTGTAGTGGACATGTCAAAAAATTTATTCATCCTTCAAGAGAAAAGAAATCAAGTGTAATGGATGTAATAGTTATGGACACATAAAATTACATTGTGTGAACACAAAGAAGATGAAAATGAAGAGAAGTTGCAGTGATAAAAAGTCAGAAAAAGAAGAAGATGTTCTTAATTTCGTAGCGCTTCATGGAGCTGTGGGATCTGGAAAAAACATCACTAAAGGTGAATCTCGTGCACCCTGAGTCTCACACACCAATTCAGATGTGTCACACAGTGATTCAGAAAGTGATTTAGATGCAGATGTTCTTGCGGAGTATAAGTTTTTTTTTGAGAAATTTTCTAAACTCAGTGACGAAAATATTCAGCTGATTAAGGAGAATGCGATATTGAAGGCTCAAGTTAACATCTTGGAGCTCGAACAATCTACATCTGCTAAGCCTAATGGCAACATTGATGTGTAAAATTAGGAGAAACTTCTATTTATCCACTTAGAGAAGTCTTGGAAGAACAAAAGAAAGCTCAGAAAGAGATGGAAGAAAATGTGAAATTGATGCAAGTGCTACTGAATCAAGAACTTGATAAAATCGACTCCTTAAGGGAAAACTGACGGATAACCACAAGCAAATAAATATGTTGAACAAAGTATCTAAGAACCTGTATAAAATTTTAGCCATGGGACAACCTCCAAATGTGAAGTGGGGTTTAGGATACAAGGGTGCTGCTCCCAATGATCATTCCAATCCTGTCGATGTGATCAATTTCTAAAAGGTACTACATCTCTCCGTGAAAGTAGTTTGGAAGTTGAGAAAAGACATACATATGCCCCTCTAAAAAAGAAACATAAGGCTCAGAAAAAAACTACACCCTCCAAAGCCTTTTGCGAAAATCATGGCCATAAGGTTACTTTTTGTTATTCTTAGAGAAACTAGATTAAGCGAGCTTGGAGGCTGAACCTCTGATATGTGGAACCTAGAAGGTATGGACATGTATGGATAGTTAAGAAGGATATGTATCCTAAGTTTTCGAAAGGTGTGTCACACAAGCATACCAATGTGTCATACACTTAGATGGAAGATCAATATGATGAAACTGAAGAATCAGTTCGATGGACTTCTACTAGAAGGTATTAAGAGTCTTGATAGTCCAACAAGTATCATGAAGTTTTTTCACAGAGTTTTTTCACTCAAGTATGGGAAGATGATACTTGATTGAGGGAGAGTTCAAGATAAATACTTTGAAGAAATGTATGATGCATATTGTGCTTAGAGGTTAGTGAGTTTGAGTTGTAAAACTCAGTGAAAAATGGGGAGAATGTAAACTCAAGAATTTGGAGCTTGATACGTTACTGCAATTGTGGAGCTTTGGTTGTGTACATGTGTTACACATGGAGAATGATGTGTGACACACATTTTAGAGAATAAACAAGAAAAGTCAAGATGCGATGACGTGCAATATTTCTATATTTTTGGTTGACAAAATATGCACTAAATAAGTATTATTAGATAATAAATTAGAAGATTTGGTGATGCTAAAATATAAGAAATAATATATTAGATAATAAAAAAAAATATTTATGTATGTCTTGATTTATGCCTAGTTTTCAGGTTAATTGATTGTAATTCTCAGAGAGAAACACAAAAGATTTTGGGGTTTTATAGCTTAGTGAATTGGTAGACTTGATCAACAAGTGTTTAGTCAAGTAAGTTGAATGTGTTAGGAATCGATCCGTGTTGAGTTGTGTAATTCGAATAAAATGATTTTGTGAGAGATTGTGTAAAGAATTTATAATAAAAAAATATGTGTTTCTAAAATTACTTTACGCCTTGTGTTTTCGCTGAATCTCGATTCTACATAGCAGAGAAAACGTTTCGTGACAGAAAAGAAAGCTATGTGAGAACGAGCTTCTCCTGTTTGGACCAACCAGGAACCGGTTAGATGCGAGCTCTGTGGCCGTGGCAAAGCGGTGAAGTCGGTTATTTCCGATCGGAAGAGTCAGATCAATTGGTTGTTTTCGCTTTTGGGACAACAGTTGTGTTACAGTACGTCAGAGCAGCTCAAGAAATTCTGCAAACACTCCAAGAGTCACGGACCGGACAGCTCTAGATGCTTGATCCTAACCTTGAGCTCTTTAACCGTGACAGCTCTAGGCGGTGAGTTTGATATCGTTTCAAGTTTTTTTTGGTTTCTAATTATGTGAATAATTGGGTAGAAAATGTGCGAATGTATATGTATTTGCATGTTTATCCTTTTCTTGTGTGTTTCAGGGGACTTTGATTTAATATCTCGTTAACATATAATAATTTTTTTATGAGAGTCTAAAAGTGGCATGGATTATATATGTGATTGATTATTTTTGTTTGGATGTATCTCACCTTATTTTTTTAATATGGTTTAATTTATTTTCGTTTATATATGATTTGAACTAGAAGAAGATATTCAGAATCTTTAAATTGTTCAAGAGCACATGTAGAATTTCACAGAAATTTCAAAATATTATAAACAAAACAATCATTAAATAATTTGTAAATATATAAAATAATAATATAATACTTTATAAATATGAAAACAGTGTATGAATATTTTATAACTAGGTGTTTTATCCGTACATCCGGGATAGTCATCTTATAAATATTTATACAATATATGCTTATCAGTTTTGATTATGTAGACAAAAAGTTAATAAACTGAATACCAAACTCATTATATATTACAAAGTTTTCATTAAAACAATCTTTTTATTGTGTAAAAATTTTAAAATACTCATTAGTGTAATTATCAGTTTTGATTATGTAGACATGCGAGGTGGTTATCGCCACTTCATCCTCACTCAACATGTTGAATTTTTTAATCACCAAATAATCTACTTCATCAATTTTTATTATTCAATATGCTCATTGCCTGATTCACCGGTTCAATCTTTTATTCAACATCTCTATTGTAATAATCTTATGCTATAATTTTAATTTTTAATATATGTAACTAATTTTAGACTAAGGCTATCCAAATGTTTTAAAATTCAACACATTTTTCACCTTTTAAAACTCCACATCATCTTCTTCTTTTTTCACTAAATAATACAACACGCATATAATATTTTACCCACTATAATGAATTTGTTTAATAAAATTCAACACCCTATTTTATCAGTTAATAATTATTTTATAATTATTTAAATTTAAGAAAATAATTTATTTTTATTGAATATAAAAAATTATAAATTTTCATATAAGAAATAAAAATAAATTATTTAATCCATAATCAAATAATTGATTTTAAATAACTATAATGATATAAAAAATGTCAAAGTCTTTAAAAGATGGCATGGCGTTGGTGGTTCATACTTTTTTCTTAGTCAACATATTAAATGTTTCTAAAACTAAATAATCTACATAATCAAATTTCTCTATTCTAATCAGTTCAATCATTTTAGCAATAGTTTCTCCATTAGTTTCTCTTTAATCTCAAGCGTTATGTATCCATGAGTAACCAAAAACTAAACTCAATAATTGTAAAAGTTTATTAAAACTATTTCTAAGTTTTGCTCAAATTAATGATGAAGTTTTGAATTCTTACATCGACGATCCGTGTGTTAGTATAGTATGGTCTCTAGATTATCTACTAAGGAGCTAAGACATCCCTAAATCCAATATTTTGGGGAACATATCGCTATCTTTCAAATTACTGTTGATGATCTTGAAATGCAAATTCTAGTGGAGATACAAAGTCTACTTTCAATTCCTTGAATGATGATGCGTTGATGTGTTTTATTTGCAAAGTAATCGTGGAACTTTTTGTAGTTGCTACTATTTGAACCATGCAATTGAATTAACTTTGGTTCGTAAAATACATTCATCTATTTTTAAAAAGCGTAGGTTTAAGAAAAGTTATGCTAACCAAAAGAGATGAAAATCAAAGCTTTGATGCTCATGGTACTCGAAAACCATTATATATATACCTGTGTGAGAAATATCCACGAAGATGAACTAAATTTAGCCCATAAGTTCAACTCACTGTAGTAACGGTTCTGTGAGCTAACCTCCTCTGCAAACACTCTAAAGATAGTAAAACATATTAAAATATTTATAATCATTATTTACAATGAAGCTTATTAAAAATAAATTCAAAAATTGAACATATATAATGAGGTTGTTGAAAAAATGTTGAATACTTGTAAATTAAATTGTATTGGATATATTCAACGTGTTGGATAAAGTCAAAGTTTTTAATCTATGTAGAGAATAGAGAGAGACAATGCCACATGATATGCTGTCACTGTTGACTGAAATTTTGGTATATTTTATTCATCCTAATTTTTGAGGCCAATTATATTATAATAAAATAATTTATTTTTTATTTTTACTTTTTAACACCAAAATTTATAATAGAAGTGATGAATAAAATATTCAACATAATCACTACAATGAGTATGTTGAATAAATAAATTTGATGATGTAAATTTTTTGTTGTTGAAAACATTTAACATGTTGACTAAGAAAAAAGTAGTAACAACTAATGCCACATGTTATCTTTTAAAGATTTTTGACATTTTCATATCATCATAGTTATTTAAAACCAATTATCTGATTATACGATAAATAATTTCTTTATTTCTTATATTAATATATATATTTTTTATTTTCTATAAACAAATATTATGTTAATTTAATTTAAATAAAATATAATAATTATTAACTGATAAAATAGGATATTTAATTTTATTAAAAAAATCATTGTAGTGAGTAATATATTAAATGAGTGTTGAATTATTTGGTGAAAGAAAGAGAAGATGATGTGGAACTTTAAAAAGAGAAATAGAGTGTTAAATTTTGTAAAAACTTGTGGATAATCTTAGTCGAAACTGATAAAGACCATTTACAATGAATGTGTTGAATAAATGACTGAAAAGTTGAATCTCTACAATGAGCATATTGAATAATGAAAATTAATGAATTAGATTATTTAATGATAAAAATAATCAATATGTTGAAAAGGATGAAGTGAGGGCTACCAACCTCACATGTTACTTTCTAATTTTTAGACATTTTTATATCCTTATAATTATTTTAAATAAGTTATGAGAGTATAAAGTAAATAAATTATTTTATTATTATATGAAAATTTATGGTTTTAATTTTTCATAAATAGAGACTCAGATTTTTTTTCAATTTAAACAGAAAATAATTATTAAAATAAGATATTGATATTTATTTAATAAAATAATTTTAGTGGGTAAAAATTGAATGTGTTAAATTATTAAACAGAAAAAATAATGCGGAGTGTTCAAAGATGGAAATAAGGTGTTGGAAACCATTGAGAGAACTTATCATATTGATATGTGGCTTAAGCTAAACTTTTCTTTTCTCTTTTTCAACAAGAAAAATTCTTCTTATAGCTTTAAGTTTTAGAATTATTTGATTTATTAAGCATCATCATATTCAACCTGCTATGAGATATTTTCTTTCAGTTTCTTGATATTTTCTCGTTTTTTTTCGTTTACAGTTTTATCTTCATCTCACTTGAATATTTATATCCATCCATATAAACGTTTCATTTTATAAAATATAGAAATGAACATAGTCAATAAATTATCTTGTTAATGATATAATAATTAAACTGTAACCAACAAATATAAGGACAAATTGAATATGTTTAATATTTTTAACAATAGCTTTAACTTCATGGAATATGTATCCCATGAGTGACCAAAAATTAAATTTAATAATTGTAAGAATTTTATTCACACTATTTCGAACTTTGTTATGTTTTTAATACTTACATTGATGATCCATGTGTTAGTATGTGTATGGTCTCTAGACTCTCTACTAAATAGCTAGCCATCCTTAAATCTAATATTTTGGGATCATATAGTTATCTTTCAAGTCACTATTGATCCTAAAATGGAAATCTTGGTGGAGATACAGATAGTCCTCTTTTGATTCCTTGAATAATGGTGTGTCACTGTGTTTTATTTGCCACGTAAGCTTAGAATTTTTTGTAGTTCCTACTATTTGAACAATGCAATTAAATTAACTTTAGTCCGTAAAAAATATTTAATTATTTTTAAAAAGTTTAGGTGTAAGAAAAGTTATGCTAACCAAAAGAGATACAAATCCAAGTTTTTATGTTCATGGTATTCGAAGATCAAAATATGTGATTTTTCCTTGTGTTAATAATATCCACGAAGATCAATTAAATTTAGCCCATAAATCAAATTCACAACAATAATGGTTCCATCATCTAACCTATATGTAATTTTCTAAATTTTGACTTTTTATATAATTTTAACTATTGAAAATCAATTATCTGAGTATAAATTAAATAAATTATTCTTATTTATTATATGGAAATTTTATTATTTTCATTTTTATAAACAGAGATCAAGTTCATGTGATACATATCTCATGAGGTTAAATGTTTTAAATGTAGATTTTTTATTTGTATAATTTATTATGAATATAGGGAATAATTCTTTTAAAATCTATGTATTACTAATATTTACAATATATATATTTACAATATATATTCAAAACTATATACACCTTTATCAGTTCTCAACAAGAAAAAATATAAAATATTTAAAGAAAAAATAAATTCATGATAAAAATAAAATAAAATCAACACATTAACAACAAAATATCAAAAAAACATCAATCAATCATACAGATTTATATGTAATATTATATTATTTAAATATAACTAAATGGACAATTTCCAATAATAACGAACAATCTATCTATATCTTTAAAATAAATTATTATTTATATTAATAAAAAAACATCCAAAATGTAAAATTTAAAATATTGTACATGAAAGTAACATAATAAAACACTAGAAAGCTAAAACAATATAAATTAAACAAACAATAATAGAATAGAACCACACTACAAAAGCTCAAGTTCGGATAAAAAGTGGATATTATATATTTTTTGCCAATGGTATAAATAATAGTGGAACATAATCTACATATAGTACATACGAAGGAAATAGTATCACTAAAAGCTTGTCCACAATTATATTTTTTTGCTTTTGATATATGTTGGATTAAGAAATTGGCTTAGCCGATGTGTATAAAATATAACTGAATCAAAAGTATTAGTAAAACAACATGACCAAAAAAAAACTAAATCTATTTTTTTAAAATGATCCAAACCCCAACGGTTCCAAACACCCATATGCCTATCAAATGAGGTATATATTAATTATAATCGACAAAAATTGGTCGTCTGAATGACTTTTTTCAAGCCTAAATTGTAAAGGGAGATTTCATCATAGGTCACCTTTATGTTTATTATTACACTTTAGATTAGTTACTATTACTGAGGTGGTTTCTCTTCTTCCAAAATCATGCTTTCTTCCAACACAAAAAAAAAACTCTAAACAAATTATCCTTTTACCCATGTCCACCTAAACAAATAATTTCTTTAGTTACCATATTTTATATTTTTTGTTTGTTTAAAATTATAAAAACAGAACTAGTGGCCTACAGATTTTACTTATATCCACATATTCTTTACTTTGAACATTATTCTCTTTTAATGTTATTTTAGTTGTTAACGAAGGTGAAATCTTTGAAAATATAAAAGAGAGGAGACTAGATTTATTTATTGAAATCAGCAACGGAGGACATAAAATCGAGATCTCGAGTTTGAGGAAGCATTACGGCTATCAACGAAGGATGACATAAAATTGAGATGTCGAGTCGGAGAATCGACTAAGGAAGAACATAGTGGAAGGTAAGTTTCTTTGCTATGTTGTTTATTTTTTTTTGTGGGTTTCTATTTTCTGCAGGATGAATTGCAGAGGAATCAGTACAAAAGAAGTTTGACAAGAGTCTACCGGTGAGGTTCTTCGAGATTGATTGATACTGATAAAAACATTATGTCCTAAGAATGATTCATATGTATGTTTTCTGAGGTTTCCTAGGAGTTGAATAGATATGGAGATAAATTAGTGGTTATTCTAAATGACATATCAATTTGGAGAATGATATGTACACAAAGTTGTTGGCACGTGTTGAATAACTGACCATAGAAATACGTAAGAGGAATGAGCATGTAGTAAAAGTTGGTTGGTTTGAAGTTTTAACTGGGTTGTGGACATATTATGTTGTTATGTAAGGTTTTGGAGATTTTTTTTATTTGTTGGTGTTTTAAAGACGTATTATGCTGTTGTTTTGTGGAGTCAAAATACGAACTATACTTTATGAAGCTAGTAGGTTTTTAGTAAATTTTCTTCTGGTCCGTGTATACAATATAAGGTGTACATGTGTACGCTGCACTTATGTGAATTTGTAAATGATTTAGTTAAAACTTTGTTTGTCTGGAGAAGTATAGTGGATAATGTGGGTGTAATATCACTAAAACATGAAGGCCGAACGTGTAAGATTTGGTAGAAGGAGCAATTAATGGTAGTCAAAAAGTTGTGCACATAGAGGAGATAGTTTCAATGTAAAGATAAACGGCCAAAGGTATGACATGCTTTAAAAAAGCAAAATTAAGGTGTACACATAAATAATTGTAAACTATTGTGTACATGTCGACAACAGAAAACTCTAATTCCCCCATATCAATACCATACAATTTCTCTCATTGTGGATATCTTTTCATTTTCATCAACATCTAACTCTGGGATTTTGTCTGTTTCGTGAGTTGTCTTGTACAAACAGTGGTATGTCAAATTCTTCGTTAATAATATCAGCAAGGTTCCTATTGGTCGTGGGATGGTTAGATAATAGAGGAGGATGGTTTATCTTGTTGTACATGGATTAAAGTGTACATGTGGATGGTAAATCTTGTCCAATGTGTCTGTGTACATGTGGATACTCTTAATGGTGGACACCAGTGAGTATGGTGGGATGACATGTTCCAGGTTCCAGTGAGTGAAACTATTTGCTCTAACTCTAACTTTACGTAGACTATATTGTAAAATAAAACCAGATGAATACATTAGCACCATGTCACTGATAAGATTATCATTGGTGAATATCAATTTACTAAAACCATATAAATATTCAAATGGATAACATTAATTATCAAAACCATATTAATATATCCTACCAAACTAAAGAGAACAACTTAAAATCTTTGAAGCGAAAAAAAGTTGAAGATGGCGTAGCAAACGTCTATGGTTTGAGTTCTTAGAGTTTGTTAGAGGAATTTGACCAGACGATGCAAACCTAGATGCTTCAATCTCGTGCATCAGAAACGATTAAAAATAGTTTATCAAAATAAGAAAATCAGTGGTTTTTATTTAATGGTGAATGAGACAATCATACTTACTTGATGAGAACTACTTGATGAGAACGATGAATAATGAATGAGAGGAAAAGTGAAGAACTAAGTTTATGATACTTAATGACCATTGAATTGTTTAGTTTATCATTCTTACATACCAATCTTTTATCATTATAATATAAAAGAAAAAAAAAAGATAAAGGAAAAAAAGAGATAAAAAAAGTAAGAGAATGATTTGTAATCACATGTTTTATGTCTATAGTTTAGTTATTATTTAATTTGATTTAGTTAAATAAAGTAAAGGGGTATCATTGGTTTCAGATGTTTTTTTTGTTAAGGTAGAAGAAGGGAAAATAGTATTAGAAAAAGAAAAACTACTTTAATAATAGTAAAAGGAAACCATTTCCAGTCATAGAAAATGGTCGACCAAAATATAAGATACCATACAATAGAATTTGGGACGCCAAACTCCATGGTACTTAAGGTGATTTGGGACGCCAAACACCATTATATTAAAGGTCATAAGATTGCAATCAACCATGTTATGTCTAGAATATAATGGAACGCATAAAAGGGTATCAATACCAATGATATATAAGAAAGCGCAAACAAGGTAGCACTTGAATATAAAATAAAAAGCGAGGATCATAAACCCACGTGTGAGTACTCATAAATATAAAAAAAATGTGGGGTTTAAAAGGTTTAAAGAACCTATAAAAGAGATGGACGTATTGACCATATAACGTCATCCGATAAACCAGTGAATGAGTCTTGTGAGAGTAAAAGAAATCATGAGGTATATGATATGACCATATGATCTAAGGTATTCATATTCCTACTTAAAATCATTTAAAGAAAGACTTGATTACACAAGGATACTCACAGAGACCAATGAACATATTATAAAATGATATAAGATCTGTGGTGGATGCTACTACAATTCGAAATTGATAATGTCTGGAAAGAAATGATGATGTAGTAAGTAGTATATTAATCACTGGATAAAAATATTAAAGGTACCATAAAGATGAGAAAAGAAATTCTCAAAGAACAGCTTTGTTCCTTAGCTGTTTATGGACTGATGCAAAGCAGCTGCGTATAATATGGTCGACTGAATAATACTAAGTAAAGGAGTTCTATAAGAACAATCCAAAACAGTCCATATACTCATATAAAAGAAATTCCTTGTGTTGATAATGAAACCAACTTACAGAAAAATTGATTGGCTTCAAAATGATATAAGTTATCGATTGGTTATGATCATAATATTTGGATCATAAGATTACGTACTATATGGTTGGTCTATGTTTCAGTACATATTGGAAAGAAATGTAAGATGGTCGAAGTGAGAATGTGAATTCCACAATGCCCGACCATAATAGCCATAATGGTTGTGGTCGAGAAAAATGGCATGGTCGTGATCGACCCAACGGTCTCATTAACAGTTTTACCCAAGGTCCCTATAAGCCAAGTTGATTACGACCAGGGAAACCTAGATGGGCGACCATGTGACCAATTGAATTAAGGTCAGAGAAACCAAACATGGATGATCATACGGCCACAAGTATGCATACGGGCAAAGCCCATACGACCAAGAGATTCATGGTCGATGTACGGCCCATCATATGGCAAATGGTCGAGATAATTATAGCAGACCATACGACCATACAAAACACATAATGGTCAAAAAAGAAATAAAATATGGTCGTGGTCAAGTAAGGAGGTCGTGGTATATACACTGAACCACAAGACCCGACCATGAATGCTAAAGTCGTTGGCCATAGGTGCCATATAGACAACCATTGATAAAATGGACGACCATATCTATACCAAATGGGTATAATGATCCATTAGCATGCGTGTAAGTATGCATAGGTCAAAATATAGCTGATGTTAAAGAAAAGTAAAGAAATGTTCTAAGAAACTAATGGTAACCATAAATATATACTTTGTTATTTATTTACAAGAAACGAAAGGTTTAAGTTCGTTTTATACTAACTAAACTAACCAACCCAAAGAGGGGAAAATTAGTTTTGCAGATGTAAGTTTTTATCTAATTATGAACAGGTTATTAATTTAATCATGGAGATATTGCAACCTCATGGAGATCAGTGAAACAAATGATGACAATAAGATCATCAACCGTCCGGATGTATTGACCACACATGACACAAGTAGTTAATCCGGTCGATGGATCAAAGTGTTACGATGGACGATGATTCAGCATAGATGGTCGATAGTAATTCAACCGGTGGAAGAGAAGGATCGACCATCACCTATAAAGTCGATGCAACTTACATAGCTCATCTGAAAGAGATAGTGCGATCCGTGAAGGTGATTAGTCAAAGACCATAGATCAACATATCCGACCATATGATGGAGTAGACGTTAAAAGAGGTTGTTCACCAAATCATTGCCAACCTCTACGTTCAGAAAGCTACACAAGATATGAATAAGACTATTGAAAGATCTGTAATGGTGCATTCATCAGGGGGAGTAATACGGTTGTACTCTTTTTCTTAACTATGGTTTTATCCCAAAAGGGTTTTACTGGTTAGGTTTTAACGAGGCAACATACCAAACGTATTATGAGCTCTATCTGGTTGTAACATCCAAGGGGGAGTGTTATGAACCAATTGACGTGGATGCAATAACCATAAGGATTAGACTAGACCGGATCCAACCATGGATAAGATTGGTCCGACCAGAAATGAATATTCTTCGACCTGAAAGGAATATACCCATCGGCCATTGTGGATAAGGACAACCAAGACTTTCCTTTTCCTAATTTGATAAGGTTTACCTTTTCCATGTTTATCTACGAATGTTATCTTTCCATTATCTAATAACGGTATATTGTAACTTCCTATATATAAAGGGCACCTTCGAGTATGAATGAAAAATACAGATAAGTTTCCCCATTCTTTAACAAAGAGAACGATTTGTAATCACATGTTTTATGTCTATAGTTTAGTTAGTATTTAATTAGATTTAGTTAAATAAAGTAAAGGAGTATCATTGGTTTCCGTTGTTCTTTTTTGTTAAGGTAGAAGAAGGGAAAATAGTATGAGGAAAAGAAAAACTAATTTAATAATAGTAACTGACTTGAAGTATAATAATAAACACATAAAGTGTTCTATGATGTAAATCTTTCAATTAATTATAAACATGGGTGCATGTCTCGTTTAACCAAATGTCTTTTATACATTTGTAAATTTACTCATCCGTAAAGCTTTTAATCTACAAGGCCGGGCATGAATCTATAGCAGCATTGTTCATAAATAAACCGGATCCTAATCTAATTATAACCTATTCGTGTTTTCCTTTGACGTGCTGTCCGGTATGGTTTATAGACCAATTATACCGACTAGTGTCTACGAACATTTAAGCTGGATTTTTACCTTTTTACCCCTCTTGGAGATTCCACAACGGACAGATTATTACCCCAAGAGAAAAAAAGGGAAGAGACGAAACGAATGACGACTCAGTAATGAACCTTCAAACCCCTTCCATGGCTTCTTCTTCTTCCTCGATTTGAGAACAATTGAATCTGAAACTATTTTGCATAATTGCATTTATGATTTCTCCGTCGTTGGCGGATCGTGCGAGATTTTAACTCCGTCGCAGATCTGATCTGTTATCTCCCGGCGGCGTTTTGTTGTTTCTCGATCGGAGATGGAGGCATTGACGGAGCTTTGCGACATTATAGCGGAGAATCCGAAGCAATTCTCTGAGAAACTAGCTTGGATATGCGGCCGTTGTCCTCAAACGGAATGGCTCCTCGCCGAATCGCCTAGGGTTTCTCGTAGCCATCTCAACGCCGTCTTGGCCGTTGCTCGGATCATCTCCAAGAACCCCGAATCAACCGACAACCGCGCCAAATCCGCCGTGAATGATTTCCTCAGCGCTGTCCCTGCGTCGTTCCGCCGTTCGTTCTGGCCGCATTCGTTCCCTTCGCAGTCGATCTCTGCGTTTTATTCCGATTTCTTGAGTTATCTTTCGTGCGCGGCGGATCTATCGCCGGAGTTTGCTACCGAGGTTGCTAGGTTTACAGGCGAGGTCGTGATAGCAGCCACGAGCTGCGGCGAGAGCGACGGTGATCCGGCGATTTCCAAGGCCTTCTTAGTTGCGCTTTCTCAGAACTTCCCGTCGATTCTGCAGTCTGATGGGGATAAGTTGATAACAATGCTGCTTGATCAGTTTGTTGTGAGCCGTGCGCCTCCATCGCCCAAGGAACAGCAGAACTCGGCGAACTCTGAAAATTCTTCGGCTCAGAGCTCTCCTGTTAGCACGAACCGTTATCCCTCAGGTAAAACTGAGGAGTCTAGTCCTGGCGATGGGTCCACAGTGTCTTCTAAGAGTTCTTCGTCTGTTGTGGTGAACGGGGGTAGTATCGTGTGGAAGAGTGGTGCTGATCAGCTGAGTTTCGGATTTAGTGAAGGTAGTGGTGGCTCTAACCCTGTGTTTAGACAACAAGTGGCTTCTTTTGAGGATGAATCCATTGAGAGCTTGGAGAAGCAAGAGATTGCCTTTAGGTTGATCACTCATATTTTGGAGAAAGTCAAAGTTGATTCTAAACTTCAGGATCAAGTGCGATTTATAGCGAAGAGGCAGCTCCAGTCCATGTCTGCATTTCTGAAGGTACTGCTTTTCTCGTGGTATACTTAGATTCGGCCCCTTTATTAGAAATGCTAGAGACAAGATATCTCGGTGAAGCAGTCGCTAGTTAATAATCCCTTAACTGTAAAATTTGGCATGCTTTCATGAGGGTTAGTACTTTGGGATCTTGAGTGGAGTAAGAAGAGATGATGACTCTGTTTATTCCTTGTTTTAACAGTCAAGGAAGCGAGACTGGAACGAACAAGGTCCAGTTCTGAAAACTAGAGTCAATGCGAAGCTGTCTGTTTATCAGGCTGCAGCTAAAATGAAAATCAAGAGCCTGGTGTCTCTGGAAACAGATGGAAAAACTTCTAAAAGGTTGGTCCTGGAGACCCTTGCATTGCTATTAGATGCTGCCGATGCCTGCTTGACATCTGTGTGGCGGAAAATGAAGGCCTGTGAAGAGCTGTTCGGTTCTCTGCTTTCTGGGATTGCAAAGATTGCAGTGGCAAGAGGAGGGCAGCCACTTCGTGTGTTGCTCATCCGACTTAAACCATTGGTACTGGCAGTCTGTGCTCAGGTAAATTTTTGTTTTCAACATATTCTACTCTATCGCTGGAGCTTTATAGAAAGACAATCGAACACATCATGTCACAAGTTTAAACAGATATTAATATATTATAGTTCGTTTTTAGTCAAATTACTTAAGGACGTTTCTACATATTTCTAATTGTTTGTTGGAACAGCCTGATCAAGGGGCTTTGCTTGAGAGCGTATTTAAGACTAGTTGTGAGATTATTGAATCTGGCTGGGCCAAGGACCGAGCCCCAGTGGACACCTTCATTATGGGGTTAGCGTCAAGTATTCGTGAAAGAAATGATTATGAAGAACAGGTAAGTTTTCAACCTTTCTCTTAACGTGTATAAAATCATTTTACCTTGCTTAGGTTTCTTTTTTATTTTTCCTTTCCACTAAGGCTCATTATTTGGTGTCTAGGTTGATAGAGAAAAGCAAGTGCCTGCTGTACAGCTAAATGTGATACGGCTGCTTGCTGATCTCAATGTTGCTGTGAAGAAGACCGAAGTAGCAGACATGATATTGCCACTTTTTATTGAAAGCCTGGAAGAGGGTGATGCTTCGGCTCCTAGCTTCTTGCGACTCCAAGTATAGTTCCATTTTCTAGCCTGATGTCCTATATATGCTACTATCTCGAACTTTGGCAGTGATATCTTCATCCTTGTTGACATTTATTTATTCATCTATGCCAATTTTGTGCAGCTTCTTGATGCTGTTTCTCGCATAGCAACGTTAGGGTTTGAGAAGTCTTACCGCGAGACGGTAGTTCTGATGACCAGAAGTTACTTGAGCAAACTGTCGAGTGTAGGATCTGTAGAAAGCAAAACATCAGCACCAGAAGCTACAACTGAGCGTGTAGAGGTATTTTACTATGTTTGTTTTTGATTTTTAACTATCATACTGATCCTTACAGATCCAATTGTGCTGTAGACTCTTCCTGCAGGTTTTCTTACAATTGCCAATGGTCTTGCGGATACAAAATTGCGTTCCGACTATCGCCATCGTTTGCTTTCCTTATGTTCAGATGTAGGCCTGGCTGCCGAGTCCAAAAGTGGCGGGTAATTATACCAACTTAGCTTTGTATAGATTTTTTTCAACTGTTTATGGTTTAGTTTATCTTTTAACTGCCTAGTCATATTGTTATTAAGAGCTTGAACAAATGTTGCTGTTGAATAAAGTATTTATACAGAAGACAGTCTGCAAATTACCAGAAATCTGTTGGCAACAGCGTTTGCTGGCTACTTTGTTCCCGGAAAGGTTTATGTATTGCATGAAGGATAAAAATGTTGTGATCATGCTGTTAACATTATAGATAAAGTAAACATTTTCTCTTTACAGTGTAACAGTAGTCCTAAAAGCTTAGAATAATCGGAAAATATTAAAGTGGATGATTTCCTAAGTTTATTTCTCTCTTCATAGTGACCTGACTATTTATTTACGTGCTTCCTTTTCTTCCAGGAGTGGTGTGGATTTTTTAGGGCCTCTTCTTCCTGCAGTGGCGGAAATATGTTCGGATTTTGATCCTACTTTGGATGTGGAACCCTCACTTTTGAAGTTGTTCCGCAATCTATGGTTCTATATAGCCCTTTTTGGCTTAGCACCTCCTATATTGAAAGCTCCAGCACCTGCTGTGAAGTCAACCTCCAATTCAGTGAACAACGGGAGCATGAGTGCTGCTTTGCAAGCTGTGGGAGGGCCTTACATGTGGAATACAGAGTGGGTTCTTGCTGTTCAGCGGATTGCTCAAGGCACTCCCCCCCTTGTAAGTCAGTCTAGAAGGTCATCTTCAGAGTTTAATTTATGGTTCACCATATTATAATAAGCCTTCTAAATACTGAGTCTTACATCTCCCAGTATATACGTAGTTGTTCTGTAGGTAAACTGTAGCTAATCGAGCATTGCTCTTTGTAGGTTGTCAGTTCTGTAAAATGGCTTGAAGATGAATTGGAACTTAACGCCCTTCATAATCCTGGTAGTCGTCGAGGAAATGGAAATGAGAAAGTAGCTTCAACACAGAGACTTGCTCTTTCAACTGCCTTAGGTGGCCGAGTTGAAGTTGCATCAATGAATACCATCTCAGGTAAAACAAACAAGGAGTTATTGTTCACTATCTGCTTGAAGGATTTTGGTTTGGCTATCTTAGATGCTTAGAAGTAATTTTAATTTTATTATTTTAATTTTTTAGGAGTGAAGGCTACCTATTTGCTCGCTGTCGCTTTTTTGGAAATCATACGCTTTATTAGCAACGGGGGTATCCTTAACGGCGACTCAAGTGTATCTGCTTCTAGAAGTGCCTTCAGCTGTGTCTTCGAATATCTGAAAACTCCAAATCTTACTCCTGCTGTTTCCCAGTGTTTGACGGCAATTGTGCATAGATCCTTTGAAACAGCAGTCTCATGGTTGGTATGTAAATACTTGGTCGTACTATTCTAGCTCATTTTGGGCCAAGGGCCGTTTGGTGGCAGCTCTAGTCCGTTCCTTCTTTCTGTCCTTTTATATAGGCACTTTGGTCATTTTGTCACCAACACCGGTTCTGCTTTTCTGTGTGCTGCATCCTCTCTTATACATTCTAACAGTATATGAATTTTACATAAAACTTCCATCTGGTTTCAGGAAGATCGAATATCACTTACTGGGAAAGATGCTCGTAATAGAGAACTGACAACGTATGCACATGCTTGTTTCCTCATAAAGAGTATGTCACAGAGAGATGAACACGTTCGAAATATCTCTGTGAACCTGTTGACTCAGTTACGGGACAAATTTCCTCAGGTAAATGGGTATATACGTTCTCTCGTTCAAAAGATTATATGTAATTTCACCATGTTTGTAAGAGAAAAATGAGCCGATATATTGCATATATATGATGAATATATTATACTAATAGAAGTATGGAGAGGTAGAGTTATATTTAGCCATCATAGTATTTTCAAGGCGAGTATTCACAGAAGAGATTCCAGGAATAAGGCCCAAACCTAAGTAATATTATCAAATTCTAACAATTGCAGATTGAAGTGTTTTTCTTTCTACTGGCTTGCAATAATTTCATGTGTTGCACATTGCAGATTTTTTTCCTTTTTTGTTTTGCTGAATCTAGTTTTTCTCTTTCTATGGATCGCTAACAAATGATCAATTTTTCTCATTTATATTCCCATTAGACACCAGTGGTATAGTCTGTTTGTTTTACAAGGACTTCCAAATAAGTTGTGTTTGCTGTTTCACGTCTACCATAGACATTGTTTCACGGTTTGTTTATTTTCTGCATATTTCCTCTCCGTTGTACATCTAGTAATTTATTCTTCTCCTTCTGTATACTGTTGTCTGTTTTATATCACTGCCTTTGGTACTATCTACCAAGTTTCGTTGCTTGCCTTTTGCCTTTTGCCTTCTTCAATTGTTCTTTGGGAAAATATCCCTCTGCTTTGTTGATCGTCTGACAATGAGAAAATGCAGGTCCTCTGGCATTCTTCGTGTCTGGATAGTTTGCTGTTTTCTGTTCATGACAATACATCTTCAGCAGTTGTCAATGATCCTGCTTGGACTGCTGCTGTTCGATCTTTATACCAGAAAGTTGTTCGAGAATGGATCATAATATCGCTTTCATATGCTCCATGTACCAGTCAGGGTTTGCTTCAGGTTTTATTCTGTTTACCAATTCATTTATCTTCTATTTTCACATTCAAAATTCCTTACTATGACAGAATTCTATTACACCAATTCAATCTGTTAGTTTGACATTTTATAACAGAGACTTACTGTGGAGATATAATTCATGTCTCTGTTCAGTTGCAGTGCCATGTTTTCCTTCCTTCTACTGTGTTTAACGAACTTGTTTTTAGTTTTAGGCTTCTCTATTTTCTTGAAATGATTCAAGCAGGTGGGATTCATTCAGTTTTTCTCTCCCTTTACTATGACAGAATTCTATTACACCAATTCAATCTGTTAGTTTGACATTTTATAACAGAGACTTACTGTGGAGATATAATTCATGTCTCTGTTCAGTTGCAGTGCCATGTTTTCCTTCCTTCTACTGTGTTTAACGAACTTGTTTTTAGTTTTAGGCTTCTCTATTTTCTTGAAATGATTCAAGCAGGTGGGATTCATTCAGTTTTTCTCTCCCTTAACAACCGTAATTGCTGTTTCATTGTTTATTGTATTGGTTGCGTGGTCCTTTTCAGATGTACAGTTTTTTTTAAAAACTTAAGTTCTGAGATTGTCATGAGTCTGTTTTTGGTGCACGAACGAACTATGAATTGCTTTAAACATAGGAGCTCAAGTTGTTGTTTTCATGAATTCCTTTTGTATATATTCTCATGGCCGGGCTCTTTTCCGTGGGTTCTGCCAAGTTAGATTGTTATTGCTGTTCCTCTGAGTTACAATCCTCTCTTGTTTTTAATATCCACCACAGGATAAGCTCTGTAAGGCAAATACATGGCAGCGAGCACAAACCACAACGGATGTGGTTTCTCTTCTATCCGAGATAAAGATTGGAACTGGGAAAAATGAAATTTGGTCAGGGATAAGAACTGCAAATATTCCAGCGGTGATGGCTGCAGCAGCTGCAGCATCAGGGGCAAACTTAAAAGTTTCTGAATCCTTTAACTTGGAGGTACTTGGTACTGGTGTAGTCAGTGCAACAGTAAAGTGCAACCATGCGGGGGAAATTGCTGGCATGCGTAGATTGTACAACAGTATTGGTGGATTTCAATCTGGCTCAGCGCCTAGTGGTTTTGGTGGTGGCCTTCAAAGGTTAATATCTGGGGCATTTTCCCAGGCACCACAACCAGAAGATGACTCATTTAATGAGATGTTAATTGCGCGGTTTGTGCGCCTCCTTCAGCAATTTGTTAATACTGCTGAAAAAGGTGGAGAGGTGGATAAGACACAATTCCGAGAAACTTGTTCTCAAGCAACTGCACTACTTCTCTCAAACCTGGTAAGGTTTTCTAGCGAAGAACAGATGGGTTGATGATCACCTGTATGTGGTATCTACCAGATATTACGTGCTGTATATTCTGATGTCTCTTCTTGTTGCATCAGGGTGCGGAGTCAAAAACGAATGTGGAAGGCTTTTCTCAATTACTGCGTCTTCTTTGTTGGTGTCCTGCATATATATCTACTCCAGATGCTATGGAAACTGGAATTTTTATTTGGACCTGGTTGGTTTCTGCTGCTCCTCATCTTGTATCTCTAGTCCTTGCCGAGCTTGTTGATGCATGGATATGGACAATTGACACAAAGCGAGGACTATTTGCGTCTGATGTGCGATACTCTGGCCCAGCTGCAAAATTAAGACCTCATCTTGCCCCTGGGGAACCCGAAGGATCACCTGAAAGTGACCCAGTTGACCAAATAGTCGCTCACAGACTGTGGCTTGGATTTTTAATTGATCGTTTTGAGGTTAGGATTTATCTCTCTACATTTTCTTATACAGACGGAACTCATGTAGGTGGATCACCTCAATTCTTCTTAGTCGTTGGTTAAGACGATCTAGAGAATTATTAGTAGTGATATTTTTTTTTATAATACTAGTTGAATCAAATATCACTTTTCTGTGAAAGACCGTAGGCGACAAAGATGTGGTCTTGGAGTAATTTCGTTTCACTTGGGCATTTGCTTACTAATCATTAAAGAAGCATATATTTATTTAAGTGAGTTACTTATCACAAAGTGCTTCTTTAGGTTGTTCGACATAATAGCACAGAGCAACTCTTGCTGCTAGGTCGAATGTTACAACGGAGTACAGACCTTGACTGGTGCTTTACTCGCCACCCTGCAGCTGCTGGTACCTTTTTTTCTTTGATGCTCCTTGGACTAAAGTTCTGCTCATGCCAAACCCAAGGCAATATGCAGAAATTTAGATCTGGACTCCAGCTATTGGAAGATCGAATTTACAGGTCAGTTTTTTCTAGTTCCCATTGTTTTTTTTAAAAGGTGAGTCATTTTTTTTGTTGCACCATACATTTTGTTATCTTTCTTCTTTGTTGGTGTCCTGCATTTATATCTACTCCAGATGCTATATATTAATGGTTCATAGGCTCTCTTACTGTTTTGTCCGCCTTAGGATTTAACTTGAATTGACATTGCACATTGCATTGAACTGTATGGGCTAGTGTCTGCTATTTTAATAGCTATATCATAGACTGAGGGCAAACTGAAAGTACCTACGTTTTAGGCTTTGTGTTAATCAGCCATTTAACATGGCATGTCCCGGTGTTTTCAAATGGCTTAATGCTTAGGCCAATTTTACTATGTCTTTTATACTTTTATTCTATTTTCGGTCACTCAATAAGAAATTATGTCTTTTCTACTTGTTCCAGGACTTCCTTAGGCTGGTTTGCTCATCAACCAGAGTGGTATGATGTAAATATTCCGAATTTTTGTCAAAGCGAAGCTCTATCTGTTTCAGTTTTTGTTCACTTTTTATCAAACGAGCTATCGGATTTAAGTCAATCTGATTCCAAAGGAAAACCTCGTGAAATTGGGAACTTGATTGATGTGGTACAGTAACCATCTGCAAACTTTTTTTCTACCTTCTGCCAGTAACATAGTTTGACTGCAAAATATGATATTTACTTTGGCTACATGTACAGACCGATCAGTATCATCCCGTCTGGGGTGAGATGGACAACTATACTGTGGGAAAAGAAAAAAGGAAGCAGTTGCTCCTAATGCTCTGCCAGCATGAAGCTGACAGGCTTGACGTATGGGCACAACCTATTAGTTCAAAGTAAAACTTGGTTTCTTTTTATGACGCTTTCACTTCTCGTTAGTTCTCTTTGCCGTACATGATATTCATTCTTCCAAGTGGCAACATATGTACAGGGACAGTCCATATTCGCGGCTGAAAATAAGCTCCGAAAAATGGACCGAACATGCTAAAACCGCCTTTGCAGTGGACCCTCGCATTGCTTTGTCTCTCGCTTCAAGATTTCCGGCAAATGTTGCTGTGAAATCCGAAGTCACTCAGCTTGTTCAGGTATGACGTTACAGATGCTACTCTAAGACTGTAGAAAGACAGATACTTTACGATTTTTATAGTTTTAGAGGGCTATACAGTAATTTGGTACTAAGAACTTGCACCATCCCACAAAATCAGTGAGGCATGGTGCAACTTGGAAAGAGTTAGTCATGGTACTCTAACTGAATGATTTATTGAAATGACTGAAATTTCTTTTAAGAATCAGATTGCTTGGGTTGTACATTCTTTGGACCTCTTGGATACAATTTGATTTTTTGATCGACTGATGTTTATGAACTTTCTCACTTGTACACTTTCACGCAGACACATATTGTCGATCTCCGTACAATTCCCCAGGCATTGCCGTATTTTGTTACACCCAAAAATGTTGAAGAGAACTCAGTGCTGTTGCAACAGCTACCACATTGGGCTGCTTGTTCAATTACACAGGCTCTCGAGTTCCTCACGCCTGCTTATAAAGGACATCCACGTGTCATGGCATATGTCCTTAGAGTTTTGGAGTCTTACCCTCCTGACCGAGTTACTTTCTTCATGCCCCAGTTGGTGCAGTGTCTGCGCTATGATGAAGGGGTATGTCTTATCTAAAATACATAGAGTTTCTATAAGCAGTTTGGGGACTAAGCTATTTGAATTAGTCTTTATAAGCAATTTGGGGTCTAAGCTATTTGAATTATATCATTCGGCTTGTGCTCTTTAGATTTGAACTATATTATTCTGCCTTTGCTCATTATATATATATATATATATATATATGTATTCTCTCTTCTTAATCCGTGAAATTTTATCGTATTGCTTTTTCAGTGCTGTCATTTGAGTCTTTTATATGGGTTTTATTAGTCTCAGAAGAGAAATTCTTAATTTGGTTTGCTGCAGTATTTTCCCGAATTTATCCAACTTGGTGCGAAAAAGGAACTACGAGCCCAGAAACCTTTCTTTTGTTGGTCTTTTATCTAAAACTGAATTATTTTCTTATTCTAAAAACTAGATATGGATTAACCTCACATTTTCAAAAACCATGTCTACTGTTTTGTAATTGGGCCTTTGATTGCGAGCGTTTTTTTCCAGTATCCTCGAACTCCATTTAAATTACACTTCTAGGGGGCTGGATGTGTGTGATGCCTTACTTGAGTTCTTTCCTTTTTCCTGGTTTCTAAGATGTTTAACCTTTTTCAATTCTGTCTGAATGCAGAGGTTGGTTGAAGGGTATCTTCTCAGAGCTACCCAAAGAAGCGACATATTTGCCCATATTCTCATATGGCATTTGCAGGTAAGTTAAACTTAGTGGACTTTGCAAGATCTTAATTTTGCTTGTATCCTTTGCGGAGATTTGTTAACTTCAAATATCTCTTATAATACCAGGGCGAGTCTGTTCAGGAAACACCAAAGGAGGGTTCTATAGATAAGGTTTGTGCATTATTATAATTTTTGCTTATATTTCATTGGTCTTAATTTTTTTTTTGGTGGAGTCAGCATCTTACTACTATTTGGCTAGTAGATTATCTGTGTTACTGCTGATATGTTGCTTAACGACCTTTCACAATTTTAAATAGCATTGCCATCTAGTACAATGTACTGGTTCTAATTGTGAGTATACGGTCTCCTGCAGAAAACATCTTCAAAGTTTTCTGGGTAGGTTATTATTTACATGTTATGCACTTGATTTGACATGATGATCGCTGGTTGTAAGCACATAATCCGAAAGTGGGTTTCACGACTGCTTATAGTTCTGCATTATCATGTATTTGTTCTTGGAAAGTATCTTTTGGACAAAAAATGTTGTAGCTTAGGTTGTTTAGACAGAGATGGCGGTAGAACTTTGTTCTATAGCTGTGGGCGGGTCGGCTTTAAAAATGTGAGCTCACCTGTTGTTTCTGTAATATTTCAGAATGCATCATTCCAAGAAATTTTGCCACAAGTTCGGCAGCATATCATTGATGGTTTCAGTCCCAGTGCCTTGGACATGTTCACTAGAGAGTTTGACTTCTTTGACAAAGTTACATCGATTTCCGGGGTGCTATTTCCTCTTCCAAAAGAAGAGCGCAGAGCCGGTATCAGGAGGTATAATTTTATCTTTCATGGTATGGGTTGGTATGTTAGATGCAAAGGTTTATCTAATACTTAAATTTATGGCAGGGAGTTGGAGAAAATTGAAATGCAGGGAGATGACCTTTATTTGCCAACCGCTCCTAGTAAGCTTGTTAGGGGCATCCGTGTAGACAGTGGGATACCCTTACAATCAGCTGCCAAAGTCCCAATTATGATAACTTTCAACGTTGTTGATCGTGATGGTGACCATAATGATGTGAAACCACAGGCTTGCATTTTCAAGGTAAGCCTTCGTGTGATTTTCATACACAATTTTGTTAGATTTGTAGGTCGACATGAAAGGTATTCTACTGTGATGTGTTTCTTAATTCCTTATAGTATTTGTCCATACAATCAATTTGCCTGTCACGCGCTTCCTCACTTGTTACAATGAATCATGGAAAACCAACATAGCCAGATGGTATTTACTATCAGTCTGATTCGTTCTTGTATTCAGGTCGGAGATGATTGCCGACAAGATGTTCTTGCCCTTCAAGTGATATCTCTTCTTAGAGATATATTTCAAGCGGTTGGTCTTAATCTTTATCTTTTTCCATATGGAGTACTCCCAACTGGTGACGAGAGGGGAATCATTGAGGTAAACTCAATCTAAAATGTGTTAATCTTAAACTTAAATCTCTTATTGCTAATTAGAATAGATAAGAATAGGTAAGGCTCATCATACTTTTTTATTTTCATATCCCTTTACTTACCTTTGATTACAGGTTGTGCCTAATACACGAAGCAGGAGTCAAATGGGTGAAACAACCGATGGGGGTTTGTATGAGATTTTTCAACAAGACTATGGACCCGTGGGCTCAGCGACCTTTGAAACAGCAAGAGAGAACTTCCTCATCAGCAGTGCGGGTTATGCTGTGGCTAGTCTGTTACTCCAACCCAAAGACAGACACAATGGAAATCTCCTCTTTGACGAGTATGCTTCCTTAACTCTCTTTGGACATTTATATTATGTGGGCAATTTCATGAAAATAAGGCGGTGTGTTACGGTAATGCAGCGTGGGAAGACTTGTACACATCGACTTTGGTTTCATATTGGAAACTTCACCTGGTGGAAACATGCGGTTCGAGAGTGCTCACTTCAAACTGAGCCACGAGATGACTCAGTTGCTAGACCCATCAGGTGTTATGAAAAGCAAAACATGGCATCAATTCGTGAGGTAGAAACTTTGATGAATCCTCTCTTTTCGTTTCTTTTTTGTTTGTTTGTTATCAGAGAGATAATTTGATATATTTTCTGTTTATAAAAAAAAAAAAAAAAAGCTTGTGCGTGAAAGGATACTTAGCTGCTAGGAGGTACATGGAGGGGATAATAAGCACGGTGCAAATGATGCTGGACAGTGGATTGCCATGCTTTAGCAGAGGGGATCCAATTGGTAACTTAAGGAAAAGATTTCACCCAGAGATGAGCGAACGTGAAGCTGCACACTTCATGATCCATGTCTGTACCGATGCCTATAACAAGTGGACTACTGCTGGCTACGACTTGATTCAGTATCTACAACAAGGCATCGAGAAGTAAACCCAATAAAGAGGATTTTGATTATCGTAATTCAGAGTTGCAGGTAAAAATCATCCCAATTAATTTTCATTTTGTTTTTGTTTTTGTTTTAAATTGAGTTTTATTTTCTCTGTTCTGTTTGGTCTCTTAGGGTTTTGCTATGAACAAAAAAGAAAACAGAGTAACGAGTGTTGTGGTGTGGCGGTTAATGGTAACTTGAGGTACACGCTATGAATATATTTGATTGATTCATTAATGATACAACTTATATCCACGTATGTCGTGTATCATGTATACATCAGAACCTATTTGGTTATGTAGCTAATCAGATGATATCTACCATCAGATAATGATGTTATTGAGGGGAAACATACTATTCTTATAAACCATTAATCGAAACCAACGAATTTGATGTTAGGAAGGGCTATTTTAGTTGCTAGCTCAACATCACTGATTTTCTTGCATCTTATATCACAATCTGGATAAGATCTGTGATTACTGAAAAGTCTATCAATTCAACCGTCATTCAAAGCAAAAAAAAAACAACGAAAAGAACAACCAAAACTTTGCGTGTTGGGTTTACATAAACATTTTACTATCTAATAAAACTACATTTTACCAGTCGATTATACAAGATTCAAATTAGGCATCCCCACCCACAAAATTCCAAGTGGAAATCTGATGGGTATGCCTTGGGAGTTATTTTTTTTATTCTTTTTGTGGTAAAACCGTTGGGAGTTGTGTTGCAGTAGAGAGGTTTATGTAATAAGAAGGGAAATTGGGACCCAATGACTAAAAATAGTAATGTTAAAGGCATTTTATTTTTTAGTGTTTAGTTTTGGTTAATCAGCTTAATTTCCCAAAGATATATCTACTGTGACAATCAAAGATTAAAGGACCGGGTTAAACAACCTTAGATGTTCTAATACGTTATAACTAATTTTATTTTATAATGATTATATACTACATGTTAAAGAGTATAGTACCATGAAATAAATAGCTATATTAAATATTACGTACTATACTATAATTTTATTTTACTAAAGTTACGGCGACTCAAATTTCCTATAGTTGTTTATATCCATCTCTGTATTTATAATTACATTAACAAATTAACTTAATTGCATTGAACCGTATCGGTGCGATTTCTTCTAAAAGAAAAGTTTTAGAGACATGCATGCTCTTATTGAGCTCTACAAAGAAGGAAGTGACGTGAGAACCATACGCATCTGGATTTTAAATGATTTCTCTAGCCAACATTTTCAATCCTCCTAAGCTCCATATTTTTCTTTCATGTTTTCATGTGTATTACGTAACTACTAAATTCGAGCCCTCTTCAATTTTTTTTTTAAATGTATACAATTCGTTGACTACGTTATTAATATTTTCTTTTCCGTCGAGCTCGCAATACTTGAATCCAATTGTAATTTCACCAATTAAATATTTTTAATCAATATTCAACTACCGTTAATTTTAGTAAAATGGTTTCTTAGCACAATGAGTCACCGGAATAGACGGTAGCCAACATATACCATAATATAGGATAAGTGTAACACGTATTTAGATTTGTTTTAGAAAAAAAATGGAAGATATGTTTTTATTAGATATTGTATAGTATCATGATTAGAATATTTTGATTTTTTTCTACATTTGCTTATATTCTCCTACCATTTGAAGATTTAACCTTTTTAGTATAAAATGAAAACTTAACATTTGCTTAAGCGAATCCATCAACTTTGGAAACAAATCTTAAAATTTTCTAATCTTGAAATACAATTTCTTCTTACAAGAGTGTGTAAAGGTTAATACTATTATAGTTGGTTCCAGCTAGCTTAGCTATACAATATGTTATTCTGAAACAAAAGCAAATGTTATTGGCAAGAAGAAACAAATCCATTTATAGGATTATATATCTATATATTTATTTTCCTAGTTTCTTTTTTTCAACATTTTATTGACAAGAAGAAACAAATCCATTTATAGGATAATATCTACAATATATATTTCCAAATATTTCCTAGTTTATTTTTTTTTTCATTTTTTCAACATTCCCTGGGAGTCTAGGACTATCAGACTTTAGAGGTTTTTGTTTAGGGTTTTCAAACCCTATATATATACTAGAAAATAGTGTGTCACTAGAGACCATATAATAAAAATGTCTGCAAAACAGATCTTCAAGAAGTTTGACAAGGACAACAACGGCAAGCTCTCAATGGAGGAGTTCCGTGAAGTGTCTCTTGCTTTCTCTAAGAACATTCCTGACCAAGAAATCGCAAACATGTTCAAGGAATTTGACGTGGACGGCGACGGTGCGCTTGACGCTGACGAGTTTACTTCGTGTGTTGATAACCTGTTTAAGGAAACTTTTGCTTTTTGTGATACTGACGGTGACGGAAAGATAACGGCCAGTGAGTTTCATGCGGCCATGACTGGGCTTGGAGAGCAGTTCACGGAAGAAAAAATGTGCCGAGATGGTTCAAGCGATGGATGCAGATGGTGATGGTTATCTGAGCTTTGAGGAATTTATGGCTATGATCATTGGCGAGTTTTAAGATATAAGTAATCTGCTTGCTTAGCAACTATCTTTGCTTATATAATATTAATAATTGGCAAGCCTTATTGATGTGTATTCTCATTGGTTCAGAGATTTCTCGACCGTTTCTTGTCTTTAAAAATAATTTCAAGTGCATGCTGTTAAAAACTGCATGTGGGTCTTAAGCAATGATAACCGGAAGGACAAATATCTTAAATAACATTTTTTAAGTTTTTGTCAATAAAATAGATTTTAAGAGAAAAAAAATAATCAAATAAACATTTTAAATTTTAAAATTTTAATATTTTTTAAATTTTTAAATTTTTAAACCTCATCTCCAAAATCTCCCACCCCATAACTCTAAACCATAAGTTTAGATTTGTTAACTCAAGGATAAAAATATATATTTACATCCTTTAATAAAATATATTTTGGTCATTTTCCTCCTTAAATATTATTTTGGAGACAAAAACTTTTTAAAGTCTATTTTAGTCATTATCTCTAATTGAATTCTAAATTTATTTTTCTCGAATGCCCTGTTTAAACATTAAATCAACTGAAGAAAAGGTTTATGTACAAAGCCTAAAAAAATGTTTATTTACAAAGTCTAAAAATTACGACCCATTGGCTTGTGCTTGGTGTAATATAAGAGCATCTCCAATGTTGGAGATGGATTGCATCCCTCCTTAAGGTCCATCAGGTGAAAAGTTGGCCCAGGAAACTCGGGCATCAAGAATAACGCGTAAGCCGATAGCGAGTAAGGGACGACGGCTCGGCCCTAAGCCGACAGAGAACTAGTCGTACAAACCGTACGTCTGTAGCATGATGTGAGCTCGGCGTGGCGAGCTGACAAATCCAAGTCCATTTTAGCCCGCGTCGAGCTATTAGTCGGCCCGTGAAAAAGTCTGGCCCATCAGAAAGCAAACCACATGCTAGGGCGAACATGACTCGACAGGGGTTATAAAGGAGGAGAAAGTGCGCAGCGAAGAGGGACGGTTTTTTGGTCTGAGAGAAGATAACATTGTAAACTCAAGAAAATCCTTTGTCAGTCATTAGAAATTAATAACAAGTCAGTTTCCAGTCACAAAACGTCTTCGTAGTAAGCCCAAAAATTGAACTAGATCTTTATCAAACTCACCGACTAACTCAGATCTAACATCCAAGATATTTTGTAACTGGTATAAGAACATTTTGCAAGACATTATATCAGAAACTTAAGGAGTCTTTGTTTCAGGTAAGATTAATCTCCGACAACATTTTGATTGCTCGTGAAATAATATAAAGTCTCTAGACAAATGATATAGTATCTGATGGTTTTATGGAGGCTAAGACAGACATGTCCAAAGTATTTGACCAGATGAGATTTCTGTAACATCCCTCCCCGTGAGACCCAGCTGGCGCTGTAGCGCATCGACCCTAACCTCTCCCCTGTGATACAACCTGTCTGAATTCAGCCATAAGCCTCGACTCACAAATAGGTTATTGGTGAGGTTCGAACCCAGGACCTCACCCTTTAACAACTCTCCCACAGAGAAGCTGTCACCAATTGATCTGCAGTTCAATTGGTGACAGCTTCTCTGTGGGAGAGTTGTTAAAGGGTGAAGTCCTGGGTTCAAACCTCACCAATAACCTACCGGTGGATGTGGATATTCCCACGGTGAAGGGTTAGGGTCGATGCGCTGCAGCGCCAGCTGAGTCCTACGGGGAGGGCTGTTATAATTTCTTGGAGATATGAATGTAAAATATGGGATTTGATTGTGTTTGGATTAGATGGATCATGTCGTGCGTGAGCTCAATGTCCTTTTGGATCCTCATGAATGGGAACTCGCATTCATTTAAACCCGAGTGTGGTATTAGACAAAGCGTACATACTTTGGTGAGTTGCCTTAATGTCGATGAATCATCGGTTTCCCTTCATGGTACCAAGTTGGCTGTCTCGGGGCCTTCTGTCCATCAGCTCCGCTTTGCATGGGACATTCTCCTGATGTATATCTTGTCTCAAACGTTATAGCAAGGTTTCTGGTCAGATCATCAACCCCTTAAATCTCCGGTAATGCTTGATGCAAAAGTGCCAAAAAAATACAAAGGCATGGATTAAACATGTCTTTGGAATAAAATAAAAGGGTGGTGAAAGCTTATACCTGGGTTCCCCATAGTATTTTAGTGGATCAAAAGGAAGCTACTGAGTTTTATTTGAAAAAGCTTCAGGGAAGACTCCAAGGCAGGATTTTTAAGTATCTATGTCAGAGAGGTAAATATTTTTTTTTTCAAATCAGTGGATTTTGAGCGTCTGGTGTTTATAAATTTGTGTGTTAAGCTCCCTAAGGATGTATGCTCCAAGCTTACTAGCACAATGATTGAGTTTTGGTGGAACAATGTCAACAAGAGGGACAAAGATCTCTTGGGTAGCCTGAAAAAATTATGTAAACTCAAAGATGTGGGAGGTTTAGGTTTTTGTGACATCAAATTCTTCTATCAAACTTTACTTTGTAAACAAGTTTGGCGTATTTGGGACAATCTACCATCTTTGATGGATCATATACTTAAATACCAATACTTAGTCAACTTTTCTTTCAAGAACTATTGTTTAAGTATATGCCATTTATTTGTGTGGCATGGTATCTTCCATAGTCGTGAACTCATAAACAAGTATTGGTGTACTCTGGGAATGGAGCAATACAAAGGTCTGGTTAGCTGACCGGATCCGTGACACTATCCCTCACAAAACACATTACTAGCATGATGACATTGTGAACATGAATCTTGAAGTTGCTGATATCATTGATGATCCATCTCATTCATGGAGCATGAAGACATATCATTAGTGATAAAGATGTCAACTTAGTGATAGTAAAATAATCTCCCCTTCGTATGAGGGCTCTTGTGTTTGGGGTATCACAAGCACTGAAGCTACACAACGAGGAGTGGATATAATCTGGTAAAAACTGCTTATGACCTTCACTTCATTCATGGAACATGGAGACATATCATTAGTGAGGAAGATGTCAACTTAGTGACAATACAATAATCTCCCCTTCGCGTTAGGACTCTTGTGTTTGGGGTATCTCAAGCATTGAAGCTACACCATGAGGAGTGGATATAAGCAGGTAAAAATTGTGTATGACCTTTGCTTTCTGGCGCTGCGTACAAACGTGTTTGAACGGTCGATCAAAGAATCAAAGATTAGAGAGAGCTATATATATTTTGGGGGCCAGGCGAAAGCCTTTTTGGATACCCTCCAAGCACGGCTCTGGTGTCACCAGAGATCACCGGTATCAGTTTTATATAGCTCGTGATGGACCATCTTGGTTACGTTCCCTGCTTGTGAAGGACATGAAGGATGATACGTGAGGCAGTCTCCTAGGATGCTTTTCTCCAATTGTGTCACTCTCCTGCCTTCCCTTTGATTGGCAGTTTGAACTTTTTACTATGTTCTTTTCTTTGTTTTTAGGACCTACTGGTACCCTGGTTTCATGTTCTGTTTCTGTTACAATACTCTGTTTGTATGAGCCTCGGCTTGTACCATTTATTATACTGAAGGCACTAAACGTTATAAAAAAGATAGTAAACATCGTAAGACTTCACAAAACCGAAGTGAATTTTTGAACAGTTAACCTTTTTGTCTTCCCAATTGGATATATCCTTATTTTCTCTATCCTCTTTCATAAATTTACTGATGCATAAAATCTTAAACCCTCTGTGATCTTGTTGCAGTGTTTGTTAGGAGTCGGCATGCATAGAGCGGGAAGTTCCAAAGGAAAATGGCATTGGACTAATCAAAAACATATACATCCATCAAGGTTGGTTTTTCAGGATGATGTATGTGATATATTTGGTTTCCTAGGATCAGTATGAGTTATTTTATGGTAATCGAAGTGAAATGTTGGTGAATAACTGTGATGTAACCATGGCCGAGCCAGCTGATCATCCAACAAAGGACAAACCAGGATGGATGGAAGGCGAGCATATTGAGCTAAAACCAGCTGGTGAGACTGAGGAAGAGCTGATACAGAGTGTGGACGAGCTTAAACCAACTGATGTAACTGAGGAAGAGCTAAAACCAGCTGAAGTAAGTGTGAATGAGCTGGATAAGCTAAATGACACTACCTTGCAACCAGGCCCGGCTCAAACTAAAAACGGGCCATGTGCTAGCTTCTTTTTCCAAGTGTAAGGTGTATTATAACATATAAAAATGGACCCTTTCTTGCTAAATATAAAAAATTTAGGACCCTAAAAACATAATGAAAACTTAATAAAAAACAGAGACCCTGTGCATATGCACTCCTAGCACATGGCTAGAGCCGCACTGCTTGCAACTGAATGAGCTCAGTGAGCTGAACTTGGAGCATAATGAGCTCAATCAGCTGAGTGACACTACACAAGGACGAGCTGAGCTGAATGAGAGTGACACTGATGCTGCCATTGACCAAGCTGGACAAGTGATTTTCGACCCAAAAAAAAAAGATGGATCAGATTTGTTTCTCTTATCCCAAAAGGATTTTAAAACCAAAAATACTTATGAAGATATTTTGGATCAAGTTACCCAAGAAGAGGTATTGCAGCCCATGTAGAGTTCATAACAAATTCATTATGGGTTTGTTTCTTACCAAATTCGACCAGGCCATTCATCAGATTGTTTCTGACCCATTTCATCAAGAAAATATCAGAAAGAAGTCAAGGAATCAGTCTTGTTCGTGGCTTACCAAGAGTTCTTCAAAGACACGTCAAAATTCAACATCTCGGTTCTACAAAAGTCTTTGGTCTTAGTCTTTGTTCATAGTTTCTATGTTTCTTATTTTCTGCAGTTTGTCTCTTCATTTCTACATTCTTTTAGCCTATATATGGAGGCTGCACGACCACTGTGTAATTTATTCACCTTTTTTGTTAAAAAAATTCTTACAAACTGTGAATCCCTTGTTCAACTTTTGAACATTGTATGCTTAGGAGTTAATTCTCTGCAAAGCACTTTGTCTTTGATCATTGTTTGTGGAGGTAAACTTCACGATCACTGGCGCATCTATACAAGTGTGGATCAGTCCATAGATCTTTAGTAAAGTCCATCTATCTCTATTCCATCCATCATCTACACAAATTATTGGTCTCCCATCGATCAATCTTTGAAAAATCATCATCATCTCTACCTTCTTTCGCAATACCATCAATCCATCATTCAAAAACATCAAAAGTTCGACCCTAATCACCCTCAAGATTGATCAAAAGAGATCAAAACCATCAAGGGTTTCATTATTTGTTAGTAAACTCTCACTTACATCACACTTAACACTCTGGCCATTTTAATTTGACACATAAATCAACTAGTCAAGTTGCAATATCAGCTTTTTCACTCTCATTTTTTTTTGTATATCTATAAGCTTAGACTATTTTATCAAGTTGTTGGAAGAGTTTTTGATATAGGCCGTAAAGTAAGCGTTTCTGGTTCATTCCCTCTAGAGATGTTCAATATGTTTTTTGTTGGTTTAACCAGGTTCCAAAAAAGGTCTGGTTTAACCAGGTTCGGTTTAGTGGTTTGGTTGAGCCAGGTTCAGTTTTTAATCGGTTAAAGTATAAGCTTCAAAATCATAAATCTTCTTCAGTTTCGTTACGAATTCTCTTCTTTTTTTTTTCTGGATATGGAACTGATGACACCGAATCAGTCACATTGTTTCTTCGGTTTGGTATAAAAACCAGTTATTTCCATGCAGTTTTGATTTGGTTTTCGGTCAAATTGTTTAAACCATAACTTAAAGCGGTTGTATATGTATACTAATATTTTATTAGATGTGATATAATTAATAAATATTCTTTCAAAAAAATATTTTAAAGGTTTTTGTAACCAAAACAAGTCATCAAAAAAATAAAATAATTAAAAAAGATTTTATTAAAGAGACAAAATACATTTCTATCATCTACTTTATATATTTATAAATATAGAAAAATAATAGAAAAATAAAAATAATAAAATAAATAAATAAATAAAAATAAATTGTTTTACAGTTTCTATTTATATGTTTTCATATTCCATTTTCTTTTTCAATTTTTTTTATGATTCAAAAATTATTTTAAGAATTTTACTTTAAAACTTTTATATTTTTATTTAAAAGAAAAATTAAACTCCACCCCCAAAATTTTACTAGGTTAGTTAACCCTATGAATATAACTGATCAATAAACAACATATGATGGTGACACTTTCTACAATCTCTCTCCAACTTTTTCTTTTTTAATTATTTCTTTTTGTTGAAAAACTATTTTAAAGATGGCAGGGTAAGGATTAACCATAATCTTGTAAGATTTTTAGTTTTTTTAAGAGACGTTTCTTAGTTTTTAATAGACATAAGAGACTTTTCTTAGCCGCAAAATGTAAAAAAAAAAAATTAAGTTAAGAATCTCACATGAAGAGACCGGGGTTTAATCATGGTTAAAGTGGTTATCATAGAAAGTTCAATATAAATAAATAAACATCGTTAGTAAATGTATTGTAAACAATGAAACAAAACATTTTATAAAGCCAAAATTAAATAAACTAGTGAGATAGGTAATATATGTGTGTGATATAACGACTTCACATAATAGCGCAATATGAGCCGGTCTCATCTCCGTACCAACCTCCACCTCCATAGCTATCATGAATGGATCTTGAAGGGTATCCATATTGTTGGTTGTAAGACCCATCATACATCGGGTGGCCCGGCCCTGAATTGTACATCATTGTTTGAGAACTCGAAGCTGTTGGAGTTGGAGCTGGTGCTGGTTTTGGAGCTGGAGCTGGAGCTGGAGCTGGTTTTGGCTTCTCTTCTTCTTTACGCTTGTCACCGTCTTTAGGTTTTTCAGGTGCCTTAGGCTTTGGTGCCATAGGGTTGTCGATACCAAACTCGATTTTCTTGATATAACCACCACCTTTTTTGCAGAGTTTATTCGCAACTTCTTCAGGACTGCAGCAAACCACTTTGATCGTCACTGTTTCGTTGGACTTCTCGTCGAACAGTTGGTCTTGTATTTCTTTTTTGTGTTTTTGTTTTCCCAAAGAAAGCAAAAGAAAAGAGACACACAAATTAATCATTCATTCTCAATATATTCAGTGACGAACCAAATAAAAAGAGAGATAAGAGATGACTTACGAGGCAGGCTACAAAGAGCCCTCTTGACATTTTTAAAATTCTTCTCCTTATCAAGAGGTTTCGTCGTCAACTTCATCCATGTTACCTGTTTTAATGGATATGTCATTATGATTACTTTAATAAGTTGCTTTTTATATAATAAGAATGACTTTTTTTTTTGCTTGATGGGTTTGAAAGAGAAGTTATTATCATTATTCATTACCTTCTCCTTGCCCACCACAGGCATTGTTTACGAGAGAATCGAGAGAGAGAGAGAGCTAAGAAGGGGAAAACAATTTTGTGTGATTCTTCTATGAAATTTCTATGCTTTATATGTAGAATTTCAAGAGATATTAAAATAGAAAAAGCAGTTGAATTATGTACAATTTACTTCTTTGTTTGATTTTGTATTTACGTTCAAAAATAAATAAAAATATTTTGTATTATTTCCATTGCTATCACTAACACAAAGCCCGTAAAATGTAAAACTTTTATTTAGTGCTAATTATCAAAATATCACTTTTCCCTGAGCATTGTGAAGAAAAACAAATCTACAAATTAAAGTATAATTGTTTCTTTTAAAATCTTATTGGCTCAATGCATCAAGGCCGATGTTTTATACATACAATCCAACTCTTTTAACCTAATTAATTGCCTTTAAATCTTTAATACAATATTTAATATATACAAAATGGCCTATTAATTTAGGATCTAAACATATTAGAGCAACATAAAGAAAATGTTAAATAGACTTGGCCTTAATTATAGTAACATACTGAGAAGGTCGGAGAGATCACAGGCTGGCCTTCACTCCCTCTACTATTATTTTTTCTGTCAACATCACACTAACTATGCAAAAATAGAAACCGTGTAGGATAAGAGACCAGATTAGGAGAACTGAATTAATATATGCAAAAAGCTGAAGGTAGACGTTTATCACCACGTGCAAGTTTGACTGTCATTTTGTTTTGAGCTCTCAATATATGTTGAATTGTAAGAGGTGAAAGAATTCTTTACATTGTGCAAATTCTATCAAGTGTGAAATGAAAGGTGGCCAGTCCTTGGCATATACACCATCTTCACTAACTGAGAATAGTTTTTTTTTTCAAACACTACTCTTAGCTCGGAAGGGTCATATGCACTTCATTACCCGTATCAACGCTTCATATTCTGCATGTAGTGTGACGGAATTCGTCGGATGTTCATGACCCCTGAGACCTGATTTCCTACATCTCCTTTGTTGTAAAACCATCCTTACCTTGAAAATTGATATTGTTTTTTTTTTCAAACTCCATCAACGAAACACCATCTTGTACCTACATGTATGTCTTCCGGAAGATGACTTACACGGAAGTCTTCTAGAATATTTTTTCGATATTCTGGTCAAACATTTGATATGACAGAAGACTTCCATGTAAGTCATCTGACAGAAGACTTACACGTAGGTTGTCTAGTTAAAATTAATATTTAAGTTTTATTTTCTAATTGCAAGAGTAACCTGAGACGACTTACATATAATTAGTCTAATAAATATTAAATATTTAAGTTTTATTTTCAGCTTGTAAGTCGTTTAGAAAAATTCAAATTTCGGACACAATTTGGTCAAATGCAAAATTAACATGTTTATCCTAGACGACTTATCGGGAGATTTTCTCTGGTATTTTTGAGATTTTTTTAAAAACAAAGGTAAGCCAATATTTACAAAGAAAGACTTCAAAAAAAAGTCTGATGTAGAGTAGACTTCTTTGGAAGTCTTCTTTTATAAATTTTAATTGCAAAAATGACCTAATTGACAACTTTTTAGAAGTCTACTGAAATATTTTCTTGGAAGTCATCTACGTAAATGTTTAATAAAAATTCATTTTCTCTAAAACGATAAAGACCTTTTAACCTTTTTTGTTAATTCATATATATTAATCATTATTGGGGATATTGAATGAAATTTATAACTTAATTGGGGATATTTATGAGGTTACCAACATTCATATTTATTAAAGTTTCTAACTATTAAGAGAAGACTTCCGTGGAAATCTTCTCGGTTGAAGTTTTTGAAGTTGATGTTCTATGTTTGCTAATGTATTTTAATTTGAATTTTTTCAGATGATGCGTCAGTTACCTATGTTAAACTGGAAAATTTTAATAATTTTTTTATTTTTTTTAATTAAAATATGTTAAACTGGAAAATTATTATTTTTTAATTAACTTGATGAACAAATAAATTTTTAATCATTTAACTATCAAATTGTTTTTATTAATGTTTCTTTAGTTTTGTATTTGTTGATGCACACTTTCAATTAATTTTGTTAAAGTGTGTACATTTTTAATAATATGATATATAAGGTTGTGTAAAATTTATATTTGTAGTTATATTTTTTTATGTTATATATATATATATATATATATATATATTAATTTTAATAGTGTGATATCTGAGTTTTTTGTCAAGAATTATCAATATATTTTAATAGTCTCGAAAAAATAAATATTCATATAGAAAATTTACGTTAATTATGTTATATGAGTTAATAGTTATTGCCATATCTAAAATATTTTACTAAAAATATAGATATTTATAAAAAAAATTATAGACGTCACAATTAAATTAATGCCATATCATATTTTTTGTAAGTTAGTCATCTTTTCTTGTTGAGATTGAATGCAGTGATATCACATGTCAAATCATTTCTCAAATCAAGTCTAAGAGATTTTGGTAAAATGTATATATTTATAAAATTATAATATAGTTGATGTGAAAAATTATATTTGTAGTTATATTTAGCTTATTTTTACTATATATATATGTATATATATATATATATATTAATTTGATGGTTATATTTGAGTTTCCATATATTTTAGTATTTTGTCAAAAATAAATATTTTATATAGAAAATTTACAATTAATAATAATATATGAGTTAATATTCAGTGTCATATTTAAAACATTTTACCGAAAAATATAAATTTTTATAAAGAAAATTATACATGTCAGAATTAAATTAATGTCATGTCATAGTTTTGTAAGCTATATCATCTTGTTTTTATTGAAATTGAATATGGTGATTACACATGTCAAATTAATTCACAAAATAATGTCTAAAAGATATCATTACTGCAGTAGGGAAACAAAATGAGATACTTGTCATTAAAGAAGATGCTCTTTTTTGTCCTTAAACGAGGTTTTATTGTAGAACAAACACCTCTTCTATGAAACGAAGTATTTCAATGGATTTCACATTTGTTATGATCAGCTGCACAATTTGTTGAGTTATGAGGATGAACTCATCGACATAGCTGACACTGTGATCTTACAACCTACAATGAGTCATGTTTGTTGAAAACTTGGGTCAACGCCTCTCCAACTAATAATCAACTAGGATAAGACCCGCGCTTTCCACGGAGTGAATTTATAAAATTAAAAATACAAAACATATGGTTTTGACAAATTCAAAAATTATATACGACCAATTTTTTTTCTATAGATATACAATTTTGGATTGTTTATATATTCATCTATGGATTGGACGGAGAACAATGGTAGGTTGTAGATTTATATCATTAAAGTGAAAGATTTATATCATTAACTACAACCGTGCCTAACTATTATTGATTTCCTTACCTAACTCTTTTCTGGGGCAATACATTACTTGGTGCCAATGTTATTTTAGTATTTAATATAAATCTCCATATTTACCTCTTGTAGAACTCGGTATCAAACATATATATTCGTGGGTATCAAGCATATATATTCTTTATCGATATTATATGACTTATTTCTGCGATTATATGTTTATATTGTGGGTATCAAACAAAACAAAACGATTATATGTTTATATTGTGGGTATCAAACAAAACAAAACAAAAGAATATATAGGCACGACCATATGTTTATAATAGACAACACATAATATATACTTACCTAAATCCCCTTATTTTATATGTGTCGAACAAGTAGTATAACCAATTGTGTAAACACTATTAATTTGATTGCTTTGTCCGGTTAAATTGAATTTAAATGTCTCTTAACCAACATCAAAAATGTGTAAACCGTATACTAATCATTTTTGAGTAACATTTTTTCTAATATATTTCAATTTTACAAATACAGAAGATAGAACCCATAAAAATATCACGGTGTAAGTTGACACTTTCAAAGAAAAATTGTATAGCTAAAAACATAGTAAACATAAAAAATCAACTTGCTAGAAATTGTGATGTAAAACTTTTGTTAAAGAACTATACTCATTATAGTTCTTCATTTACTACTCAACTTTTTAAAGAATTTATATTTATATTGGTCGTATACAATGTATACTCTCTGAGTAGGTTTTAAATCGCAAAAGCTTTCCTCCAAGAACCAATATCATATTTTGTTGATAACACGGACTATATCTTTAAGCTCGATTCAGACAGTCTCATATAACCTTTGATACTAATTGAGAAGATACACACTCAAACATTCTCGTTCATCAATGTGCAATTGTATAACAAGTACCAACACTTCAAAAACAACACTTGAATATGATATTGCTTCTTCTTCGCCGAACATAGAACACATAAATAATGTACAAATATATTAGTTGGTCTATTGTGAAGCTATAATTCCATCTGATATGTCTTAGACGAAAGTCCGTATCTTTTACATTAACTAGTTGGTCCGTAAATGTATCATGCTAGGGATTTATTATTTTACATTAAACTTAACTTAAAATTTTTATAATGTTGCCACATAAGTAATAAAAAAGTTCAAAAAATTACCACCTAAGCATGGTCTCTTTTTAATTAGTACAAACTTAAGGTTATAACTTTTTAAATGATTCTCAGTTAATATATAGGGGATATCAATAAGCAAAAACAACAACAACACAAATTCATACGATCCCTAGTGTTTTAAAAGAGGTAAATTCTTTATTGCTAATCATTCACACCGTGAGTTAAAGACTAACCACACAACAGACTATCAACTAAGAGAAAACCACAATTAGAGATAAACGAAGCACCTATGTTTCAGCGTTGACAATAGCACTTGACATTTGTGCAGAAGAAGCATCACTCTCAAGTAGCCATTCCCTCCCGCAAATAAGAGCCTCAACAGTTTCAGGCCTCAGTGACGTCTTGTACTCATCCATCTCTCTCGGTTCCATGTCAAATACATAGCCAAAGGCTGCAGCCGAGACTGGTATAGCGAGTATGTCTCTAGCCATCTTCGACAATGTTGGGTACTTGAGCTTGTTCTGTTTCCACCAGTCGAGGACATCAAACTCCTGAACCCGTGGTAACAGCGTTTCATCAAGGTACTGGTCCAGTTCTGACTTCAGATTCTTCCCTTCTGTCTTCTTTAGGTAGTTGTCGAACTCTAACAGTCCGTCTTCAGATGCCGGTTCTAGCGGCGCCGAGAGTGCAACGTACTCACTGAAGAGCTCGTGTATCCCATCATCCACGGTGTTGATGTTCTTCTCAGCGTCTTCACCGAATATCTTGGAGAAACTGAACTCCACGAGCTTCATCTTGAACCGAGGATCCATCACAACCGCCATTGCCAAAACCAAGCAACAGTCCCTCCAGTACTTGTCAGCCTTCTCTTTCATGGTTTTAGCAATACCCGCGACATAAGTATCCTCTCCGGCTATGGCCCGAGATAGATCTGATTGTGTCTTCCACACTTCATGGAAGAACGTAACAGCAGAGGGACTTCCAGTTGTCTGAAGAGTGGAGGCTGCTTCGAAAAGAGGCTTTAGAAGTGTGCAAAGTGTCTCCACGTTCCTCCAATCTTCTGTTGAAGGAGGTCTGTTGAAGTCAGGATCAGCAGTGTCTAAGCAAGAGAACACTTCCTTTAACTCTGAAGCAGCCACAAGCATCTTATATGTTGTGTCCCATTGCGTCTGATCATCAAGAGAAAGTACCTTCTCCCTTGGAAGTTGAAGATGTTCCATGAGCTTAACAAACCTTTCCTGATGGGACTCTGAGGTTTCCACGTGCTTCACACAGTCACGGATCTTCTTGATCACATCATTTCCTTTATCCAGCACCTCTTTAGCAAGGCCACTGAATGTCTTGGCAACGCAGTTCCCTATCAACAACTGACCATCCAGGATTCCAGGGTTCTTGATGCATAGTAGAGGTCTGATTTTCTCAACTGCAGGCTTACTCGCTGGATGGTTGAAGGTAACGGCAAACAACTTTCCCTCCAGACCCCATTCAGAAACACAATTAGCAACAGCAAGACTCAGAGCTTCTTCAGAGTCTGGATAAGGTTCCATCAAAACGTTGAGAAGCTTCTTTTGTATCTTCCAATCACTGTCAATGAAGTGGCAGGTTATAAACACATAACCAAGAGTCAGCTTGGAGGTCCAGAAGTCCAGCGTGAGACAGAAGCGTCCAGGGATCCCTTCTAAACACTTGATGACATTCTGTTTTTCCGCTAGGTAAGTCGCCACACAGTCTCCTTGAACATTGCTGAAGCTGAGAGTGTCAAAGAACTGAGGCTGGAGAGTCTGCACAAAGGAAATAAACCCAGGATGCTCAACCATGTGAAGAGGGTAGTCATGCATAGTGATCATCTTAGCAATCTCATGGCGACACTTATCCTGATCGAACACAACACAAGCACTAGTGTCCTGGGTTCGGTAACGCCTCTTCCTAGGTGTTTCACTCTTGGCAGTGTAAGGTGTCACCTCACTGTTCTCCTGGGTATGATTATGATGAACAAGTCCAGGACAAGTGCCTTTATCAATATGACGCTTGAGATGGCTAGTGCCAGCCACTTTGGAGCCATTGCTGTAAGAAAAGCTCTGGTTACAGCCATTGCAGAAAGCCCTTCTGCAACCAGGTTGTGTAACCTGGATAGTGAAGTGTTCCCAGACTTTTGACTGTCTCTTGCGTCGTTTGATAGGTTGTGTCTCTGGTGATCTCTTGTCAACGTCATCGTATACCTCCAATGCTGTTTCCATCTTCTCTTTTTTTTTTTACTGTGAAACCAAAAAAAGAAAAGAAATAATTACGAGACTTGTGTTTGTTTGTTCGTTGGTGTGCGTTGGGCCCTATTTTAAGGCCATCATCGACCCATGGTCTATAGTCCGAGGGGTAAAATCGGTATTACAGAGAAGGGAAACAAATAAACAAATCTGGAAAATTTAACATCGATCAAACATGGGCTCCAAAACAAAAACTAGAGCCCAGATTACAAGGCTCAACACGAACGTGAATCTCAAAACCTCGATCAAATTTCAAAATTGATTTGCCTCCATTTTTCAAAACTCGATTAATCTTTGACGGATTCGAATATTCCGATCGAGCTGGTAATTTCGCAGATTAGAAGAGAATTTTGCTAGATAAATTGATTTCAAGAACCGAAGAACAACAATCTCCAAAATAGATCAAGAACAATACCTGCGAGGAACGATGAACTGAGAAATATCTGGTACGGTGGCGACGGAGGAATCGAGCGGATCTCCGGCAAGGGGGGAGAGATTTGGGCTTGAGAGGCTAATTGGACCTTTGGTTGAAAAAACGAGATAAGAGATAAGGTTTTGGTCGAAAAGCTTTTAAACTGACTTTGGGCTTTCACAACGGCCCATCTTTCGAGCTTCATTCTCTCTTGTTAACTCAC
>CAJHQQ010001016.1:0-122905 GCA_905132885.1 Moricandia moricandioides | reverse complement strand
TATATAAGAGCTATAGTACTTGACGTTACAGTTCGAACTTAGCGATCGGATTAACTACAAGAGCTAGCTACTCGGAGTTGTAACACAGAGGATCACCGCATCTACCGAAGTTTTCCCACACCGACATGTCGGGATCCTTAGCTCTCGTTTACTTATCCATACTTTTCCTTCATACCCATCTCTCGATCTCCGTCGAGGTTACAGTTTCGTCGGTCATTGGAGAAGTCGACGCAATGCTTGACCGGAACGGCGTAATCGGGGAAGAAGGAGAGGAGATGATGCCATCGGAGGTAAGCCGGAGAGTGATGATAATGAAGAAACAGTACATAAGCTACGGAACGCTAAGGAGAGACATGGTTCCTTGTCAGAAACCTGGTGCTTCCTACTACGCTTGTCGCTCAGGACAAGCCAATTCTTACAGCCGAGGATGCAACGTCATTACAAGGTGTGCTAGAGACACTAGCGACATCAAGACCTGAAACATTTTTTTCCGCTTATCTTTAAATGTGGTTTTTGATTATGAGTTTGAAATGCTCTCTCCAAGGGTGAGCAAGGCAAGTTCAATAGTATATCTTTTGTAACGTTTCTGTTTACAGTGGAAGGCTCAGACAGATTTTATGTAATCAATTGTGAAATAACTGATTGGAACTGTTGAGTGGATTGATAGATGGAAGATCGATAAAGTTGAAGTTTTAAAGCTTGTTTTAGGTGTACTTATGGGCCAAAGTTAGAAATTTCTGGCAGGGTTCTGGTTCTTAATGGGAGAATTTAGATTTTTAGATTCGATTGTGAGTCCCTTTTTGACTGGAGACAACTAGCAACTGAGATTAATACATATAACTTCTTGTTTCTCTCATGAATTTACAAAGCTTCGTTAGGTTCGTTTTTGCAGTTCAAGAACCTGACTATTGAGTTCTTCACTGAACTAAAAGAGTTTCAGCTGAGTCATGACTTTAGTTTGTGTGTTTGTTGGTGATTCCGAGAGTCCATTTACCTTTTAAGCCCTGCATCTTCTGGATCAAGAACTGCTATGGATAGTGTATAGTAGTTAAATTTTCTATATATAGTAATTCATATAGGTAAAACCTCAAATCTCTTACACAAACATTTTTAAGTTTTTTTCACAAAACTAGCATTCAAGAAAAAAATAATTAAAAAATATTTTTTTATTTTGGAAATTTTAGTACTTTCTTTTATTATTATTTTTATTTTAAATCTGACGAGAACTTCATCCCATAATTCTAACTCAAGGGGTATAAATATATATTTTCACTCTTTAATAAAATTTATTTTTGTCATTTTTTTCTTTAAAAGCTATTTTGGTGATAAAAACTTTTTACGCATATTTTAAAATATTTTTCTAGGTGAAAACACAATTCAAATGGGCAATTATAGATAGTTTTGAATAATAAATGAATTTTAAAATCGTATCAATAAAAAAATACTACTCAAACAAGAATGTAAAACTAATTATCTTGAGATATAGATATAAATTGAAATAGATAAAACAAAATAAAATAAAAAACGGCCTCTCAGAAACAAAGAACAACCCCTTATTGATACCAATATCTGTTCAACCTCATAAAAAGACCAATATCTCACACTTCCCAACCAGACCAGGCCCGAACCAACTCAAATAATTGCCATTTGGATTATAACCAAACGGACTAATCATAAAACCATACGAAGAACCATAGCTTGATCCTCTTTTTTCTTCTTCTCAGTACCTGTAGCTAACAGGCTTGTAGGGACCTTCAACGGGTATGCTAACGTAGTCAGATTGGTCCTTGGTGAGCTTGGTGAGTCTAGCACCTAGCTTGCCCAAATGAAGTGCAGCGACCTTCTCATCCAAGTGTTTAGGCAAAACATATACCTTCTTTTCATACTTGCCGCTAGACTTCTCGTTCCAGAGCTCAAGCTGTGCAATCACCTGGTTGGTGAATGAGCACGACATGACGAAACTAGGGTGTCCAGTGGCACATCCCAAGTTCATCAGACGACCCTCAGCTAACACAATGATGCCTGACTTGGTGTCAGGGAACACCCACCTATCAGTCTGTGGCTTGATGGTGATGCGTTTCACACCAGGGAAAGTCTCAAGTCCTTGCATGTCGATTTCGTTGTCAAAGTGACCAATGTTGCAGACTATGGCGTTATTCTTCATCTTCCTCATGTGGTCGACCATAATGATGTCTTTGTTTCCAGTGGTGGTGCAAAAGATGTCAGCTTCAGAGACAACGTCCTCAAGAGTTAGAACTTGAAGGCCTTCCATGAGAGCCTGAAGGGCACAGATTGGATCGATTTCAGTCACGATCACACGGGCACCAGCGGTTTTCATGGCAGCAGCACAACCCTTTCCTACATCACCGTAACCGCAGATAACAGCTACCTTTCCGGCGATCATGACATCAGTGGCTCTCATGAGACCGTCAGGGAGAGAGTGGCGACATCCATACAAGTTGTCAAACTGCAAGCAACTCAAAATCAATCATCTTGCTGCAACCCAAATGGATCAAAACGTATGAAACACAAAAATAACAAAACCAACCGCGGTGATAAAAAAACATGGCATTTTCACGCAGTAAGTTACAAACGTCAGATCTTGACTTCTAGAGCTATAATGGGACATGATAAGCTCTATCAGGAGGGAAAGAAAGCGATACCTTGCTCTTGGTGACGGAGTCATTGACGTTAATGGCAGGGAACAAGAGAGCTCCAGTCTCCTGCATTTGGTAAAGCCTCTTAACACCGGTGGTTGTCTCCTCAGAAACACCAACCAATCTCTCCTTCATCTTGTGGTATTTCTTGGGATCAACTTGAAGACCGTCTTTGATGATCGACAACACGATCTGGAACTCAGGATTGTCGGTGGAAGTCGGGTCGGGGAGTTGACCTGTCTTAGCAAAGATCTCCTCAGCCTTAACACCTTCGTGGATAAGGAGAGTAGCGTCACCACCGTCGTCAACGATCAGATCAGGACCACCTCCAGGACCCCAGTCAAGAGCCCTCTCCGTGCACCACCAGTACTCCTGGAGAGTCTCCCCTTTCCATGCGAACACGGCGGCGGAGTCACGAGCAATGGCGGCGGCGGCGTGGTCTTGGGTGGAGAAGATGTTGCAGGAGCACCATCTGACCTCTGCCCCAAGAGCGGTTAAGGTTTCGATGAGAACAGCGGTTTGGATCGTCATGTGGAGAGAACCGGTGATTCTTGCTCCTTTTAGTGGCTGAGAAGGTCCGAACTCGGTAACGCAAGAGACGAGACCAGGCATTTCGACCTCGGCGAGCTCGATCTCGAGACGACCGAAGTCTGCCTGAGACATGTCCTTGACCTTGTACTCACGGCCACTCGACGTCTTCTCTACAAGCAAAGCCATTGTTTGAGTTTTTCTTTGTGAAGATGGAACAGAGTGTGTGAGGAGAAACGAAAGGTAGCGAGTGTTGTTAAATAGATAAAAGCGGGAGATTAGATGGACGGCTGTGATTAGTGGTGGAGAGAGTTTGGTGGATCTGGTAAAAGAATTTGACTTTTCATCTTTTTTAGATTTTCCGTAAAGACTGGCAATTCTGTTTCCGATTTCACTTATGAAAACACACTTATTCATTTAGTTAATGGAAAACATATAGTAAAATTTTCAATTCTATCGCAAGTTTGATATCACTTTGCAAATTTATCGAATAACAATTTTTTTTAAAATACATTTAATTTTTTGATGAAAATATACTTAATAATTTTTCTAAATATTTATAAAAGAATTAGAAACTCAACCTAATTCCTTTAACACAAAACCCTAAACAACAATCACTAAAGTGTAAACCCAAATGTTAATATATTTTTGATAATGTGTATTTTTTAAAGTGGTACTTAACTTATGCTATTTTTAGCAATTTCTCAAACATATATAGATCCATACGAATAGTATTAAAACAACAATAATGTTTTCAGCAGTTATTTTTTTTGTCAACTACCCATTTAAACTACATCAAGAATTGGTCACGCGAGTCGATTCTACGAGAAGCACCTCCGTTTGTCCGTGTCTAATATATATAGGAGAAAATATAACCTATAGTTCTTACTTCTCTCACTAACGAGTCCGGTTGACCGTTCATATTCCGAGGCATATGAATCATGCTCATGTCATCAAAATTCTCCATTAATCTCTGGAACACCTCAGTCTCCATCGTGAATGCTGGCTAGTCCATCGGATTCGTCGACCTTTTTTGGATAGTTATTTCAAATAAACCATTTTTAAGTTTTTGTCACAAAAAAAATCCAAAAATGATCAAAAAATTTCATTAAAGAGGCAACAACTTGTTATACCCTAGATATATAAACCTACATAAATAAATAAATAAATAATAATAATAAATAATATATATATAATAAATAATAAAATAGTAAAATTTTTATAGTTTCGAACATGTTTTCAAATTCAAATTTTTATAATTTTTTTTCTTTTTTATGAAATTCAATTTTATTTTTTGAAATTCAAAATTGATTTTTGAAACTATATTTTATTTTTTATATGAAGTTTTTTCCTTTTAGATTACTGCAATTTTGCCTAACACTTTCTAATTATACACTTTTCTTCTTGGATTGGTCCTAAAATATATGATAGTGACCCTATACCTAATGCACACAAATTATTCTTAAATATAACTCATAGCACTAAAATTATCAGAGATATAAGGTGTCACATTCAACCATAACTGCGATTTAGAGATATGTAGAGATTTTTATTACTAGAAATGCACCATGGTGCGGTTTGTAAATATTTAGAGCCATAATCTTCTTCTTTTTTGTTGGTTTAGGTATTTGAGATTTGGAAAACCAGTAATATGGGGTATAAAAGTGAGAAGTGGTTAAAAGAGCATTTATTTTTGCAAATGTTTATTTTTCTCTTTTATTTTTAACCACTAAATTAAACATGATCTAATTTGTAGGTAAGACTGGTCTCAAAATTTTAGTTATTTTATCCTTTCGCACTAACCATCATCATATGAAGTTTGATAATGTATTTTATTGGTCATTAAAATTCAAAATGAATAAAAATAAGTAAAAATAATATAAATATATTTAATATATATAAAGTAGGTTTTTTCTTTTCTTATGATAAGTGGAAGAGGGTTTACTGACACGCGTTCTCATGTATTCTTTCTTTTTACATTTTAGGTCTTTTTCTTTTAGATTACTGTAATTTGGCATAAGACTTTTTAATTGTGAACTTTTCTCTTTGAATTGGTCCCAAAATTTCTAATCGTGACTCTAAGGTAGGTTTTTTCTCTTCTTATGATATGTGGAAGGGGAATTCTTGATACATGTCCTCATATATTCTTTCTTTTTACATTTTAAGTCTTTCTTCTTTTAGATTAGTGCAATTTGGCTTTGCACTTTCAAATTGTGCACTTTTCTTCTTGGATTGGTCCCAAATTTCTAACCGTGACCCTAACCCCTAATGCACACAAATGATTCTTAAATACAACTCACAACGCTAAAATGATCAAAGATATGAGGCGTCACATGAAACCATAACTGTCATGTAGAGATATACTAGATATGTAGAGATTTTGTTAGACGAACTGCTGTGTGGTGCAATTTATAAATATTCAGAGCCATATTCTATTTTTATTGGTTTAGGTATTTGAGATTTGGAAAACCAATAATATAAAGTATCAAAGCAAAAAGTGGTTAAAAGCATTTATTTTTGTAAATGTTTATTTTCTCTTTTAATTTCAACCACTAAATTAAACATGATCTAATATGTAGGTGAAATTGGTTTGAAAATTTTAGCTATCTAATCTTTCTCGCACTAACCATCATCATATGAAGTTTGATAATGTATTTTATTAGTCAATAAAACTCAAGATGAGTAAAAATAATATAAATATATTTTAAATATTTAATTTATTCACAACTAAAAATAAATTAAACTTAGACTTTCATTATTTATTATTTTTACTACTTTTTATTATTTCAATTACAAATTATATTTTATTATATTATCAAAAAGTCATAAATAACCAAACTAAAAAGAATAAACTAGAGAACAACATAAAATCTAAACCTAAAAGCTCCACAATCATTGAGAAAAGAAAAATGTCATAGTAACATTAACACATTAAAGATCCTGAGCTGAAAATAGATCAAGAACGAAGACAAACTTACCTCACCTTACCGTAAAGTGTCTTGGCCAGAACAAACATAAGTCAGAAAAGGGTTTAAAGAAGACAGCACGATCAAGCACCAACGCATAAAAGCAAGAAAGCGGGTCAGAGGAAGAATAATCACTCGAAGGTCAAAATCACCACGAAGCAGGAAGACACATGCCTAAAGCACCAAAACCATAATGACCAGCTATGAGGTAAGAAGCACCTCACAAACTAATCAAGCGCATACAAGGCACCCATGCTAGCGAAGAACCAAAAGCTCTAGATATAAGGGATCAAAGCTCCAAAAGACTAACTCCACACACCTATACCAAGAGAAGCATGGTACAAGAGAAACAATATGAGGGAGGGAGAATGGAAGCCAATGATACACTAAAATTGGATCTTTGCTACTGTCAAGTTAAGAGTGTTGTTGTAATATGATTAGATTCAATTCCAGATGACCATTCTTACAGTTTACTTCAATGGGATAAATATCAAACCAAAAAAATTATGGTGAAATGAAGATTAAGGATTGCTTAAAGAACAAGTAACAAAGTGGTTTAGGTTTTCAGATTAAAGAGTAGTTAGCTTAAGGTGGGTTTATCTGGTTTTAACATAGCGAGCCAAACATTTATTCAAGATCGGTTTCAAGCGAGTCTAGAACTCGAAACACACACAAAATAGATCAGCCCACTGTCGTGGTGCTTTTCCCTTCATCGATCAGCCTCAGAGCCTAAGCTATCGCTTGGTATGAGATCAGATGATAAACATTAGCGATCAAGACCAATCTGTTCACAATGCAACTATATACTTTCGCTGGTAGGGATGTATTGTTAATTCATGCAATTTCTAGCAACATAAGCATTGTTGATGATTAGATTTAACCTAGAATCATGTACTAAGTGATAAGGTTAGCACAAACATTAAGGGGTGCAATGAATGAAGACAAATAAATATCAACTTATTTATGTCTAGCTCACAAATCTAACACCCTAATCACCCTAAGCTAACTTCGCTGAATACTCAGCCATATTACAAGAGAACGCAAAGATTGATACTGAGTAACTACATAATACGATTGATAAAAGTAACAAGAGGGTTCAAGATAATCTTCTCTAAGTTGAGAGAGATGGAGCATTCTCCCTTAGAAGTAGCAAATAACAAATCGCCGAGTAAAAATCTTTCTAGATTTTTTTTTTTTTCACGTAAAAAATAAGATGTCTCTATGAATTAAAAAGGAAAAGAATATATAAAGAGACCACATGTGGCTGGAAATGAAAAGATAGGGAAACTAGGGCGAGTCCCGAAATAATATATTGGCTTCCTTAAATATCAAGAGCAGTCTAGAGGCTGCTCTGCTCCGGGAGCACACATCAGGTTGCTCCGTTTGGTTTTCGTGTGGGAGACACCAATTTTGACTCTTTTCCTTATATATATATTATGTCAAAAACACATAAAGGACTAGAAAGACTCGACAAAATCTTGAAAACAAATGATAAAACTTATATACATTATGTCAAAAACACAACATATCAATTTCTCTAGACTTAGATCCTTATTAGTCCTCAATCAAAGTCAAGTATCAAGAACATGGAGAAATTTTTGAAAGTGTGGGAACTCGCATATTCTCAGCAAACATACCTTAACCATAAATCTCTAAACCATATAAGCATATAGACTAAGACAACACACCCTTACCGAAACCCTACTAACCGCTATTCAAAACGGCTCCATACTGTATATCTCCAACCTACAAAAGTCACACCTTTTAGACAAAACTCCTTTCATCCAATTAAGAGTGACATGAGCTTCTCATAACATGCATTAGTCAGGGTAGACTGTTCTAGGTGTGAAACATGACATTTAAGTGTTTAGGTGGAGTTAATCAGTGTTTAGGGGTTACCATTTCTTTGTGTATGATGCAGGATATCGCGAAAAATTCAAGAGAGGATAGATCCATTGATGTCCACAGCCTCTACTCGTCTTTGTCTTCACTCTCTGTTTGGAAAAATTTCTCTGATCATCTTCCTATTCTTTGTTCCTTCAACTTGGTACCCACTCTATGCTAAAACTTCCAATGGCTCATGTTTCTTGGTATTCCCCCCCCCCCCCCCCCCCCCTTCATCACCTTGTTATGATGATTTATTTTACTACGATGATGTGACGAAGAAAGAGGTAAAATATGGTGGTTCTGATATGTCATTGGTGGTCCTGATTACACAACTATTCTGGTTTTCCACCCCCTCTCTTGTGCGGTAACTTTGGTTATGGAGCAGTTTCTCCCTTAATCTCGCTTGTTCTCCTTCTGGAACAATTTTTTTGCTGCAGTAACAAGTAAAATTCTGTGTCGGTCCTTTCCTTCATGGCCCTTTTACACATATCTGCACATAAGATACTGAAAAAAAAATGCATGAGGGCGGAATATAGGCTTAGGGGTTTCAAGGTGGGAACTAGCTAAAGATGAGCAAGCCAGTCAGGATCAGCAAGATGGATAGAAAGAATAAGAATCCTGAGTGTAATCTCGTTTCCTGATCTAACGCCCATGACAAGAAGAATTGTATTGAAGATTAGGTTGAAGTTAAATAGAATTAAGTCTTTCCAGAGTAACCTCGACAAGCCAAAAACTTCTGGATAACAAAATGAGGTAATTTCAAGGTGTTCCAAGTCCACATGTGTGTCTTTCGTCTTTGCTAAGGTCACTGAATAGGATAACTTAAAGGACGAGGGTGGTTAATAAACATCACAAAATAAGGCCGTAATTCCAACAAAAAGAGTTTTGACTGACTCGATAAAAACATCAAAATGACTCAAGACTGACTCGAACATAAAAGCCAAAAGAAATAAACGAGATTAGTATCACATAAGTGCCTCCCCCAGACTTACTTCACACCATCCCCGGTGTGAAAATAAATATAAGAAAGGCAAAAATAATAAACAAAAATATCAAAATAAAAGAGTAGCAAATGGATAGTACAATGGGAATGATGGTAGGGTACTCAATTTGTCTCTTCGCTGTTAAACTGACCAGTGTAGCTCTGGTTTCTACCCCTCTGAGCAACCTCTGGTGATTTCTACTTGTACATTGGATGCTTCTCTATGGCGCGTTGCTATGCTCGTGCCGTCTGCTCCTCTTTGGATGATCTCAAAGATTGGAACTTGAAACAACCTCCAGTGATCGTGTGAAGTATCCTCTTCATGAGGCTATTGTTCTTGCACTGAGCATCGATCATCCAGCGCCTGTATGTCTCAGCATCATCATAGATATGCATGAGATCGTAATCTCCATCCGCGTAAGGGCCCCCACTGTGTGGATCGTCCAAGTTGATGTTCTCATGAATGGGTGATGGGGCTCTTGGATCGGCACAGAGGTACTCTAGACCTGGGAGGAAACGGATGTTGTCGAAGTTGCTTAACATGTGATGGAGGTCTGCAGGAGTTTGCAGTAGAGTGTGTTCCCATCTTTGTCCTGGAAGCTATAGGTGTTCTCTTCGCGCATGATCTGGCAATTGATGAGATAGAGGATGTTGATGAACTCCGCTGTGGCGTTGAACGTTTAGTGACTGAGATGAATATCCAAGTGCCTGAATAAAGGCGTGCAAAGACTGCCGTAGCGATCCTTGTTCTTTTGCAGACTTCAGCAGCCGATACTTCTTTTCCATGAACATTGTAGCGAGAACGCACCCTAGGCTGGTTGTAAGCGAAGCTAACGGAATCCCGACCTTTGTGGCCTTTATCTCATCCATTATTCCTGCATACAACATCTTCAACTCCCCGTTGATGCAACAAAAAACACAATTAGTGTCGCTCATTGGGTTACTTGAAAAAGATGAAACTTTTTATTTACCGATCTCATAGAAACATAATCTATTCTTTTTTTAGTAAAACAAAATTCTTCAATAAACCACATAATCAAACAAGATATAAGAAAATTAAAACTCAGTTCATCAAGTGAAGGCCCCTACATCTAAACTTTTTGTCCATTCTTAACAAGATAAGTCGATTTCACAGATTATAAAATCTAAATTGATCTATTCGAACCCAAAAACAGTGGAACAGTCCAAAGACAATCACAGAACATCCAATTGCACATCTGCGAACCGGTTCAACCTATCTATAATATAGCAATTTGTATTCCTCTTAATCCAACTTATTTTTTGATCCTAGTAGCAAAAGGAGAGGTCGATTTCATAGTCTAAACAACCTAGAATCGATCTATTCAAGCGCAAAATAAATGGAATAATCAGTCCCAATAGGTCCCGATTTCCGAGTAAGGAGAAGTAGATTAAGTCGCTTACCTTGCGAGGTCTAGAAAACAACTGCAAAGAGCGACAGAGAACTCGAGAAATAATCCAAGTTAGAACCGATCCGTTGAGAATCAAGAAAGTTAGGGTTTTCTAGTTCTAAGACTTTGGGGAAATCGCAAGAGATGGGAGAGGAAGAGTTTGTTGGGGAAAAGATGGAAGAGAGAGACTCTTAAATAGACCCCACGTTTTCTCCTTTTTTTTGGGTCTGAGATACTTACATGCGTGGAGCATTTGCTCTATATGCGGAGAAGCTTCCTGGTTGCCTCCCACCAACCGCTTAGCTAAAGTCACTAGCTTGACTTTGTCAGCCGGTTAGGCTGAGGAAAGATCGCGTAAGGAAATTTCTTCAACTTCTGCGATGGTCGTGTCATCAAGATATGGATTCCAACGCTGACCATTAAAAACAAACTCTCCTCCTTTTGTATCTAACACCACAACCGCTCCATAAGGGCAAACTTCTTTGATGGTGAAGGGTTCGAACCATCTTGATCTCAGCTTTCCAGGGAACAATCTTAACCTGGAATTAAAGAGAAGCACTTGATCATTTGGCGCAAAGCACTTGATGATGATCCTCTTTTCATGATACACCTTGGTCCTTTCTTTATAGATTTTGGAGATTTCATAGGCAAGGTGCCTGATTTCTACTAACTCATGGAGTTGAATGGAGCGCTTTTCAGCAGCTGGTTTGTTGTCGAAGTTGAGCAGCTTTACAGCCCATGCCCCCTTGTACTCGAGCTCCACATGAAGGTAACATACCTTTACATATACCTAATTATAGGTATTAGTCCCGATTGGTGTCTTATAGGCTGTTTTGTAAATCCAGAGAGCATCATCGAGCTTGAGCGACCAGTCTTTGCGCGTAATGCTTACTGTCTTTTGCATGATGCTCTTGATCTCCTTTTTTGAAACTTCAACCTGACCGTTTGTCTGAGGATGATAAGGAGTAGTTTGGGAACCAAAATTCGCACTGTAGATTTCCGTAATCGAAAGAAAGTGAAGAAACCCTAACTTTCCTTGAGGTCCCGGATTCTCTTCATAAGCACACAAATACAAAGAAAAGGCAATAAAAAATATTGAAAAAAGTTGCTCAGAGGCGTTTTATTGATTAAGATGAAGTAAAGTTACAGAGATTCACCGAAAACAGTATGGACGAAAATTCGTCAACAACAGAGAACAAGAGATCGAAGCAGTAAAACATTCTAAGTACTGAACTCGCTAGTCTAGCCACCTACGTCTTCACTTCTCCTAATGCTAACAATAATTTCCCTCCACCTAATTCTCAGATCCCTCTTATCGTTGACTTACCTCTCCTTATATATTCCCTTTAGGTCAGTCATTTCCTCTTTTCTTCCCCCGATTCGAGTATATCTCTTCGCATAAATTTTCATTATCTTCTCAACCTTCCATAGTTATTTGGAAACTTAATATTTATCTTCTTTTGTTATTTATCTTATGCGGAAATTAGGTATCCTTCATTTTAATCGGTTTCACTCTCATTTGAAATCGTAAGTGGGCCTTTTGTTGCATTTCATACCTTTTCGAGCCGTTTTGTGACTTAAGCGTTTTTATGATTTCTTCGAAGAAATCACTTTTCATACGATTTTGGTTTCAGTATCTTTGGTTCTGAAAAATAATAAAACCATTCGTATAGTCGAGATAAAAATGGTGTTAAGTTAACCGTTACCATTTTAGATTTGAAGTTTTATGAGAAGACAAGTCCTTGCTATTTTTATCGCAAAACTTCAATAAAAACTCCAATCGAGACGAGATGAGAAGCAATAAGGTCATGATCCGAAGGTGGGATTGATGAAGAGGAGATGGTCTTGTCACCCATGGGTGACAAGACTCAAGGCTGGTCTCGTCGCCCGTGGGCGACGAGACATTAATCGTGTCTTGGTTCTTCTCTGCAATGTGTATAACCTCATGTACTCCGAAGCTTATCCTGTGGGATGTTTTTGAAGTTATTTCGAGTCGAGCTCCTTTAAAGGACATCTTAGCAATCCTTGGTGTTGATTTCAAGGTTACCATTTTCACCCCAAAAAGTAGCAACCTTATGCTTGACACCATTCTTCTTCAACAGACTCGTAAAGATTTTGTTGATGAAGTGACTGCCTCCATCGCTAATGACCACTATAGGTACTCCGAATCTTGGAAAGATGATTGATTTGAAAATATTGGTAAATACTCTAGCATCGTTTGTGGGACTGAGAGCCTTAACCCACTTGGATACGTAGTCAAATGCCACCAGTACATACTTGTTCTTAAAGGATGGTGGGAATGTTCCCATGAAATCAATTCCTCAAAAACTGAAAACTTTGATTTCCAAGATGAAGTTCTATGGCATTTCATTCCTCTTGACGATATTTTCTTGTCGCTGTCATGAGCTACACTTGGAGATGTATGCGTCAGCGTCTTGATACATATTTGGCCACCCAAAACCGGATTGAAGTATCTTAGAGATAGTATTGAAAGTTGCAAAATGGCCTGCATAAGAGGAACTGTGGCGGTGATAGAGGATCCCTGGGATTTCAGCTTCAGCTACAAACCTTCTGAATACTCCATCCTTGAAATGTCGGTACAAGTATGGCTCATCCCAAAAGTAGTGTCTCGCAGCCCTTAAGAACTTCCTCTTCTCAATACCAGTAAACTCTATATGTTCTTTCTCAGCAGCTAAGTAGTTTGCGATCTCAGAAAACCATGGAAGGTTTAGGTACCTCTTTTATATTGCAGCAACAAATTTTCCGGATTGCTAGAGTAGCTTGGGCGGATCGGCTGTACAGTTGTGCTTCCTAGATCGATCGAGTACACATGCTCTACTGGAAGACTGTCGTCAACTGTTGTTTCCTCATCGATCTTCATCCTGTATATGTTTTCTGCAACTCCATTCTCGATCCCTTTCTTGTCCTTGATCTCAAGGTAGAATTCTTGGAGCAAGAGAATGCATCTTAACAACGGGGCTTAGCATCCTTCTTTGTCAACAGGTACCTCAAAGCCGCGCGATCTGTGTGCACTACCACCTTAGAACCCACCAAATAGGATCGGAATTTCTCAAAGGAAAAAACAAATTGCCAACAGCTCCTTCACAGTTGTGGCGTAATGAAATTATGCTTCATCTAGGGTCATGCTCGCATAGAAGATCACATGGAACTTCTTGTCTTTTGTTTGACCCAACACTGCTCCAACTGCGAAATCACTTGCATCAGACATGATCTCGAATGGAAGATCCAAGTCTGGTGGTTGCACAATCGGTGCACTGGCGAGGGCTCCATTGATCGTGTGGAATGCAGCCAAAAAATAACTATCGAACTCAAACTTGGCCTCCTTGCAGAGCAGCCTAGTGAGTGGTCTAGCGAGCTTTAAGAAATCCTTTAAGAATCTCCTATAGACTCAACATGTCCTAGGAAACTTATGATTCTCTTCACTGAATTTGGTGGAAGCAAAGTCATCATCACCTCAATCTTTTCCTTGTCTACCTCGATCCTCTTCTCTGAGATATTGTGACAGAGCACGATTCCATCCCTTACCATGAAGTGGCACTTTTCCCAATTGAGCACTAAGTGTTTCTCTTCACACCACTGCAACACCCTGCATAAATTTGATAGATTAAACATAAAAGAACTTCCATCCATGAAAACTTCCATTATATCCTCATTCAAATCAGTAAAGATAGACACCATGCAACGCTGGAACGTCTCTCGAGCATTGCAATTCAGAACGACATTCTCGTATAGGCGAATGTGCCATAAGAACATGTAAACGTCGTCTTCTCCTGATCATCTGGATGGATGAGTATCTAAAACAAACCTGAATAACCATCTAAAAAGAAGTAGTATGGGTGGTTAGCCAATATTTCAAACATTTCATCATACAAAAGTTTGGCAGTTTCCACATTATTAAGTTCAGAGTTGACAATAACATGGTATGTGGAATTGCGTCCACGAAACACATACCTGGGTCCCGTGGGGACTTGAGATCAATCTTTGGAGCTTTGAGCTCGCTCCATGAATATTCGAGCATATTTCCTGGAGTGTTCGCTCGTTTCAGAGCAGTCGCTCTGGCTGGTTTAACCGGATCGCTCTTCTCCCCTACACTTAAGTAAGCGACCATCTTCTCCATGCATCTGCTATAATCAAGCATCTTTGCATACCCATCGGCGTCTACATTGAGAATGTTCTTCTCAGCCTTGGCTCTGACCAAGGAAACTTCCAGTGGATCATCCACTAAGATTTCTTTAATCATTTCTTCTCGAGGTACTAATACTTCATCTTCTGCATCCACTGTGAAGGTTTGCATGTCCATCATTGGTTTCTTGAGCATCTTATACATCTCAAACTTCGTCACAATGTCTCCCAGTTGGAGAGCAATCCTTCAATTCTTTACATCAATAATCGCACCAGCTTCCCATGGAAATGGACGGACCATAACGAGTGGGTCCATTGGTTCTTCATCAATCCCCGGGACCACAAAATCAATTGGGACCATGGTTTTTTTTATCTATACATGTAGATATTTGAGAACACATATTTTTTAGCTTGAATGATCTGTCTGCAAACAAAATGAAATCCTGGTCGGTTGAAATTTTTGAAACCCAGCATGTTTGCCACAAAATAGGGCATGAGGTTTACACTTTAGCCAAGATCGCACAGAGAGCATGTGAATACCGTTTTCCAAATTTGAACTGGGAGGAAAAATTTTCTTGGATCACCGAAACTTCTTGACCACTCTGTTTTGAAGCATTGCAGTACATTTCTTGGAAACCATCATGAAGTTGCTGTCTCCTGAGATCTTCCTTGAGACCAATCCCTTCATCAAACTGCGGATATATGGTATCATCTGAATCACATCAATCAAGGTGAGCTTGATGTTAAATTCCTCAATCATCTTCTTTCACTTCATCTCCTCGAGATCCTTTCTAGATTTATTTCCTGGAACATGGTATGGCACCTTTGGTGTGTAAACTCAAGCAGGAATGGTTTCAGTGGGTCCTGTAGGAAAGACATTATCAGGTTCAATAGGCTGTTCTGCATCGCCTTCGTCCTAAGGAGCATCCTCAGGTATAGGTTGCTTTGACTCTTTTTGTTTTCCCTTCTCTACCGCAATGAACCTTTTGGGAACATGCTCTGCGATTTTTCTTCCACTTCTCAGCTCAACTGCATTACAATCCTTAGGATTTTTATTTGTTTTCCCAGGAAGCATCCCTTTTCTGCTTTTTGATACTCTTTGCTTTTTGAGCAATACGAACGTCCATCTTTCTTATGTGGCTTGCAACAGCATCGTACTTGGAGTTTCGCTCAGTGAATATGTTTTCCATCCTGGTGTTGATGTCTGTGGTGAACTGATTCAACGCCTTGCCCTGAATCTTCTGACCTTGCAACAGCTGTTGCATTATCATACCTAAACCCTTCAGCTCATCTTGCTGGTTGCTGGTGGTAGCTGGAGCAATCTGCCCATTGTTTTACGGTTTCTGATTCTGGTACTGTTTCTGTGCCTAGATAGGGATATAGGTTCTTGATAGAGAACATATGTTGGTTGTTTCTCACATTGGGGTTTGGATGGTAGTTCTTGAACTGCCATCCTTGGCCATTGGCGTAACTAAACTCATGCTGGTCATTTGCTGTTGTCAGGGTCTCTGCTGCAGCATCTAGAGTGCTCTTCTCGGGAATAGATTCCTCCATGACGAAAACTTGACATTGGTTGTTCTTAAGGAGCTGATCAACCTTGGCAGATAACTCTTCTATCTTATGAGTATCAATACTGTTCACCTTCTTAGAGCGGCCAGACTCTTGATTCTTCTTGGACGAGTTATATGTCATGTTCTTGATCAGATAAAATTCTCCCTCATTCGTTTAGGTAATGAAATCTCCATTGCTTGCGGAATTAAGAGAATTCTGAAACTCCCAGTCAACTCCATCATAGAAAATGCTCAAAAGGTAATCATTCTCAAACCCATGATGGGGGAATTCTCTTCGGTAGTCATTAAAACGCTCCCATGCGTCGCAATGGTCTCATCACTGAGCTTCCTTGAAAGAGAATATATTGCTCCTCAAAGCGGTTGTCTTAGCCTTCGTGTAGAAATGGCTTAGGAACGCTGATCGGACCTGCTCCCACGAACTAAGAGATCTAGTAAGGAGAGAATTCAACCAACGTGCAGCTTTTCCATCAAGAAAGAATGGAAATATCATGCACTTGATGTGTCTGATGGTACTCCATTTGCGCGAGTAAAGCTGCAGACTTTTTCAAAGCTCTCAATATTTTCCACTGGAATTTCTGCCGGGAGACCATTGGACATCTTTCTCTGCACCAGATCGATCAAAGCATGCTTGATTTTAAAGTCTTGCTAAGGGCAGGGTTGTGGGGTGATAGCATAGCGCGTAGTGGCGAATTTATGCGTAAATTTTCTCTGCATGATGGGAACAAGTTGCTCCTGCTCAGCTTGTTTCTGCACATGAATGGTATGTTGCATCTGCTGCTGCATCTTTTGCATCATAGCAGTGAGTTGCTCTAGATTTCCGTAGTCGCCCATTGTGGAGGTAGTTGTTTTTTTGTTGTTGACGGTTTGTTCTTTCTAACCTTGCAAGCTCCTGATTTGTAAGAGTTACTAACTCCTTGTGTGTTTCTCCGAGTATGTCTACTGGTCATGCACCTTGAAAATTAGCTGCAACAAATACGATAGAGGAAGTTAGAGGTCTTAGAATAAATATGTAACCAAAGAATAAAGGTAAAAAGCTGGTCCCCGGCAACGACACCAAAACTTAATACACTAGATATTTGCTATTGTCAAGTTAACATTGCTGTTGTAATATGTCTAGGTTAATTCCAAAAGACCGTTCTTACATTTTACTTCTACCGGATCAATATCAAGCTAAAACAATATGTTGAATTAAAGGTTAAGTATTTCTTAAAGAACAAGTAACAAAGTGGTCTAGGTTTCCAGATTAAAGAGTAGCTAGATTAATGTGGGTTTATTGGGTGTTAACATAGCGCTCCAAACAACTATTCAAGATCAGTTTCAGGTAAATTTAGAACTCGGAACATGCAAGATAGACCAGCTCACTTTCATGGTGCTTATCCTTTAATGATCAGCCTCAGAGCCTAAGATATCGCTTGGTCTGAAATCAGATGATGAACATTAGCGATCGAGTCCAATCTTTTCACAATGCACCCTAGGGGTGGGCCTTCGGATACCAGTTCGGATTTGGATCGGGTATTTCGAATTTTTGGGTATTTTGATATAGGGGTTTAATACCCGTTCGGGTATTTCTACACTTCAGGTTGGGTTTGAATATTTTTAGTTCGGGTTCGATTATAATAGGTCGGATTCGAATATTTAGATTTTAAAAAAAAATCAAATTATTCATTGCTTAATTCATGTATTTAAAAATACATTTTTAAATTAACTGATTTTAATTTTTTAATTGGAAGATTAATAGGTTTGGGGACAAAAAATCACTAACTTGATTTTTTTTTTAAAAAATTTGGATGCGACTTTTTTAATGCACGAAATAAGAACTTGACATGCATTTCAAGTGAGTAGTAAATCACTTTGTCAATTATTATATATATATTGTCTGATCTTAAGTCATGTGTAACATCAATATAAATATTTTGAAAAAATGGGAGAACTACACTAGAAATATATGGTTAATTATACATATGTTTGGTTATCTTCGGGTATCCATTCGGATTTGGGTATTACCCGTTCGGGTTCGGATATACAATCTCTGCTAATTCAATACCCGTTCGGGTATTTTGCTATTTTGGTTCGGATTTCGGTTTGACTTTTTCTGGTCGGATTCATGTACAAATTCAGACATCGGGTAAAGTGTCCAACCCTAATGCACTCTAATATCTACTTTCGCTGAGTAGGGACATATTGCACTTTCATGCAATTTATAGCAACCTAAGCACTGATGATAATTAGATTTAACCTAGAATCATGTACTAAGTTCCCATGGCACAAACATTAAGGGTGAAATGAGTGTAAACAAATAAATATCAACTTATGTATGTCTAGTTCACAGATTTAACATCCTAATCACCCTAAGCTAACTTTGCCGACTACTCAACCATATCAGAAGAGAATGCATAGATCGATACTGAATACTACATAATACGAATGATAAAAGTAACAAGAGGGTTCAGGATAATCTTCTCCAAGATGAGTGAGATGGAGCATTCTCCCTTACAAGTAGCAAATAACTAATCGCCGAGAAAGAATCTCTCTAGGTCTTTCTTTCATATAAGCTAAGATGTCTCTATGAATGAAAAAAAAGAATATATATAGAAGCCACATGCGACTGGAATGAAAAGATAGAGAAACTAGAGCAAATTCCGAAATAGTATATTGGTTTCTTTAAGTATTCGGAGCAGTCTAGAGGCTGCTATGCTTCGGGAGCACCCATCAGGTTGCTCTGTTTGGTTTTTCCATGGGAGACACCAATTCTGACTCTTTTCTTCATATATCTCTCCAAGTTCCTTCATACCTACTGTGGACCTGAAATGACTCAAAATGGATTAGAAAGACTCGACAAAACTTTAAAAACAAATGATAAAACTTATCTATAATGTGTCAAAAACACAACATATCAACCAACTACTGAGAAAGTAAAGAACAAGCTTGAGACCAAAAACAACATGCCTAGCCCACAGAGCATACATAGAGGAAAACATTATCTAAACCTAGAGTAGCAAACATGGCGAAAGGCAGAGCCACCAGAGACTCTAGCAGCAATGAAATCTGTAAAGAGATGAGAGAACATAAAAGGAAGGGGGACAAAATGAAATCAGCAACCGTGGAGCCGTCCTCGAGCTATGTAAGGAGCATAGAAGTCAGATCACCAAAGACTAGATCTTGAAAACCAGGACGAGAAGGGACTATCGATGAGAAGTCAATGACGAGGAAGAAAACATCAAAGACGACTAAACTCTGACCCGGCCCAAGGTGAAGCAATCCCTAACATCAGCCAAAATCTAACGAAGAAGAGGAACAAACAATATTGACCAGAACAGCCCACAACGCCATGAGAAAAAACAGCACAACTGGGAACTCATAAACACGATCTACAACATATACCAGATAATCTCATAGAGAAGAAGGCGAGGAAGAACAAGAGCACGAGAGTGAGTCTTTTTTTGGTGATAGTGAGAAGCACTACACACCGGGAAGGTAAACGAACATAGATGGTGATGGTTCAATGTCAAAATATGGGGAGATGACAAAAATATTTTAAAAGAATAATGTTCACAAATATGAAAAATTACAATTTTGATGCTAAAACTATTAATCTTAGAACATAAAATATCTAAATGTAAAGTTATTGAAATTCAATATGCTTTTCATCAGCGGATCACTTCACCATTAACAAGTACTGCTATATACACAACAACACGTTTTTTAAAAGTACATAATATATTAAACCTATCATCTACTACTACATAACACAATAAAAATACCAAATAATTCTCTTAACAAATAAAGATGACCACATAATTACATCATCCAAACCGTATTAACAACAATAAAGCAATATCATGTGCGAAGCGCGGACACACCTCTAATCTATAATATAAATTGAACTCACAAAGAATCTGAATTTATAAAGACCTTTTTGAAAACAAATTGTGAATTGGATTATTATTGAATTGTTTATATATTATATATTAAAAACAAGTTCTTATTGTTGAACTTTTATTCATCGTCATTAGCTCTTTAGTTTCTTGTACTTCCATCTCATTTCAGATTATTTAGAAGTTTTACTATGCATTTAAGGTTTCTTGGGAAACTTTCAAAATTTTGCCCCCCAAAAAAGGAAACTTCAATTTTAAGGATAGTTTCTTTCATTTTGTGTCTTTATAATCCTTTACGGGTTATTTTGGAGGAAGGATGCACTTGGAAGCCTTACGTTAGGTTGGAAAAAAAAACGAGATGAAGGACTGCAAAAATCTTAATTGAAAATTACAAAACAGAAGTAGATGAAATCGATAATTTAGAACGATAAAAACAATTATAAAATCGTTAAGAAAATAGACGAGTTCGTGGATTCGAGATTTGATCTCGTTCTTTAACTCAATAAATCGCTTGTAATGTGTGACGGTTCTGTATGATTCTTGAATCCCAAGATACAACCACGATGAGACTGTTTCGCAACACCCGAAACAAAATCTATGAACTTAGAATACTTAGTTTAAAACTAGAAGACTAAGAGAGAATTTTGTTGGAAGCTTTAGTGTTTGATTTTTCTGTGTATCTATAATAGAGAGATTAGGTGTCTATTTATATGGGTATGAGTTACTTGATCACCAAGTAATAATTTTTCAAAAAAGTAAAAGAATATTCATCGATAGAAGTAGTCCACAACTATTAATAGAATATCACATAATTAATTGAGAAGTATTCCATTATTATTTGGACGCAACTTTACATATATCCAAAAATATTATAGAAAAAATTCAACAACTATTTGGACGTAATCTTTACATTTCTCTAAAATAATATAAAAAAATTTCTATAATTATTTGAGCACAATTATGTATGATTTATCCTTTTTCTATAAAATAAATACCCATATTTTTCAAAAGAAACAAAATTTCACACACCCAATTAGACTTATAAAAATTTTATTCGCACTTATTCATTTTTTTTACTCAATTCATTAGGCTTATAAAAAAATAGTTTCAACAATCTCCCAACGAATGTAAATTACTCTAAACATATGCAGATTCGATATACTACGTAGACTCTACTAACTAGACTTAACAACACACTAGACAAACAGAGTTTTTGAGAGTATAAGCGAAAACTAACTACATCCGACGTAGTAGCGTATTCCATCCTTGAACCACTCATAATTAGTACGTGCCGGATCTACATTTCAGGAGGTGAACATGATATCTTGAACCAACCATTTTTTTTGTGTAAACCGAGACAATATATAACACAGTTTCGTCTTCTCGTAGAGTTAAGTTCTCTATTGTTTTTGTTTTGACATTGAACTTGCTTGGTTGTCATAAATGAACTTAGACAGTATAAACTGAATTTCATCTTCCTAGTAATGGCTCCATTTCACATTCACTAGGTGATTACCATCAGTACTTGTCATATACATAGAAAATATCTAGTTATACTCTATATACATATATATATATATATATATATATATATATATGAATGTTTATGGTCTTATCTCATTAAAAACCACTACTTTAGCTTAAATATTTACATGAAACATTGTTTTTCATCTTAGGAAATGAGTAATTCTCAGTTCTTTAATCTGATTCTACTTGACTTAGTTGTCCCTTTAAACCAACCTTTTAAGATCTCCAAATCACGTTGGTGAGGTTTCCGTCAAACATCTTTTTAGTCATAAACAATAAATTCATTCCCTACGATGATTTTAAAACTTAATCTCATATTTAGCCTTTGATAAATATCCCTAAGATCATTAACTGATTTTGTTCATATCACAGCTTTCAAATCTAATTTTGACATTTTTAGGAGATAGTTTTACAACGTTTTATTAGAACATAAATATTCAAATATATATAGTTAACATTGGAAAATTTTGTATGTGGTGCTTTGGAATCACCCACTTGTACCGCACACATAGAGTGTGATTGGTTGTTGCTGTGGGTGCTGCCCACAACACTTTTCAAATCTACAACATGAATTGTAAAGCAATCAGACTTTATTAGGAAAAGTCTGTATACAACAATTTAGTAAAAAAATGTGGAGTCAAGTGCTTTACAAAGCTAAATACTCACATCCCACTTTTATGTGCTTTCCAAAAGAAAAATTTAATATTTCACTTAACTTTTTTTTTAAATAAGATCAAAAAACCCTAGCTGTGAACATATATATGTCGTAGTGCTACTAAAACAAAAATTATTGTACTCATACATCTTAAAGGTTAGAGCTTTAAATCTACAGCAAAAAATTTACAGCTATAACTTTTACCAATCTGCCCAATAGACATAGAGTTTTCACTTTAGTTTATAGAGTCTTGATAGAATATTTCTTCTGATGATAAAATAATCAAAATATAATTGCATTAGTTTTATTTCTAAATTAATAAAGTTAAAATTTTGAAATAATAATATCAAATATAAACTAGATTTGCCTGTTAAATTAAAATAATATGATAATTGAAATAAAATAAATAACATTAAAATGAAAAATATAATTAAATTAAAATTTTAAAATAAAATAATATTATAATTAAAAATTATTATTATTATTATTGTGCATGGTGCATGAAATTGATCTACAATTGAAAGGTTATCTATTGTGTGAGACTTATATAAAGGTAAGAAACAAGTGCGAAGATAACCTTGCTTTAGTGAGTATTTTTTAAATTTTAAGAGAAATGTCTAGCGATAGATCTTAAAATATTAAATAAATAACACATTTTAATTGATGAAGGAGAAAGAGTAATAAGGAAAAAATGTCTTCTTCCATACAAATTATTTACTGGGTTTTCTAAAAGGAACTTAAGACCTTAAAACTTTAATCTTTAGTTACCCTTTGTGTTTGTAAATGATACTTTGCATAGCCAAGATATTTTGAGCGTCGGTGCCAAAATATCTTTGAGCCTTTATATGTATCTGCACCGGTTCGTGGAAGAGCGTCGGTGGATCTGACTTTAAACCCCTAAAAATAAGGTGAACTCATTAAATATTCGATGTTTTGCTTGTATTTCCTACCTTTTAAGCAAGCAATAAGACTCACAAGGGCCACTTTAACTTGACTACAATTTTTTTTGTGTGGTTCATATCTAATGTCGTAGAAGTACCAAGGGCCACGCATTATGAATCTTCATAACTGGCATTCCAATATAACTTTTGGAATTTTGTGGTTCCTTGAGAATAACTCATCAAATCTCAACTACCACATTCACAAAAGTTTCTTTTAAACATGATTTTACTCCAAATTTACTACCCATACATTGTTTAAAGGAAAAAAGTTTGTCAGCTACACGAAGTTTACCCTAATATGGTGGAAACCATCCAATGTTTCAGAATATGTTAACAACTACACGATGTTTATGTTAATACATGCCACATATACAAAGTAAATTATTATATGGTGGGAACATCACAATCGGGTTTAATTGATTCCATGAAAAGTTAATGGGGTCAAATTGTAATTAATCAGAAAATCAAATTTAAAACAAAAGAACTATGTTTTAGAATAAAAAATTGTGTACATTAAATTTTGTTTGGGTAAAATATATAGAAAATAGTTGACAATAAAAATAAAAAATTTATAATTGAAATTTAATATCTTTTAATATTTATGAAAACTTTAAAAATATGAAGACAATAACTTTGAATAGTCGATCATATTAATTTCCAATATAAACATTTTAAAGAATTCATATTTTGGAGTTTTAAATTGGAAATAAATCTTGGTTGAAATTTTTTAAATATATTAACAAAATGAATTATTTTAGAAGTCAAAGAAAAGAAATGCTACGTCTCATAACAATTACAATTAACATCATAGAACTATAAAATACCATTTACAAATATATTAATACTATCAATAATTAGAATGATATAACATACATAAGCATTATAATTTTTTTGTAATAAATTACCGTAATTTAACACACTGTTTACAAATACCAAATTTATAATCTTACCTATAAATACTAAAATAACATAATGTTTACATAAAAAAATTATGTATTTGTTATCTGTATATATGTATGTATATCTGATTTTTTTGTCAACATCAACATTTTTTTGTAAACATTATGTCAGCATAATCTTGATATATTATGATATTAAAATTTGTGTAGCATGTTTTTTTACTTTTAAAATAATTCACCTTGTTAATATATTTACAATCCGTCAACCAAAATCCATTTCTAATTTAAAACCCCAAATATGAATTTTTTTAAAATTTTATATTGGAAATTAATATGATTGACTATATCAAAGTTATTGTCTTCATATATTTTAAATTTTTCATAAATATTAAAAGATATTAAATTTCAATTATAAATTTCTTATTTTTATTGTCAACTATTTTCTATAATTTCTACCCAATCAAAATTTAATGTACACAATTATTTATTATAAAAATTAGTTCTTTTTGTTTTAAATTTGATTTTCTGATTAATTACATTTTGACCCCATTAACTTTTCCTAAAATCAATTAAACCCGATTTTGATGTTCTCACCATATAATCATTTACTTCGTATATGTGACATGTATTAACATAAACATCGTGTAGTTATTAAAATATTTTGAAACATTGGATGGTTTCCATCATATTAGGGTAAACTTCGTGTAGCTGACAAACTTTTTTCCTTTAAATATCTGTAGTCTGTAGTTAAGCTTGTTTGCTTTTCTTGTTGAAATGTCAATTTTTTTGGTGGTTAGTGCAGTATGTTTTAAGTGTTTGAAACAAAGAGTCTGAAACAAAGAAAATAGATATTTCTTAAAATAATGGATTTTATAAGGTGGCAAAGAATAATTAATACACAACACCTACCCCAAAAAAAGAAAACTACACAACAATGTATGTGGCTCTTTCAACACCAACAAATCAATGCACACTCAAATAGAGGAAATCTCAAATCTCTACATAATAGCATTTACTTATATGAAATCCTACTTGCTACATTAGACTGTCTCTTTTTCCTTTTCTAATTTAACGGGAAGTAAACTGATCACATGATTAACTAACAAAAATAAATAACACTACACAAGTTTGTTTATTCAAATGTTAGATTTATAGATAAGTTAAAAATGGAATTATATACAGAAAACTAAAAACTATTACAAACCGAAAATCTCCAAAGGAGAGTAAAAACTAAAAAGAAAGAAACAGGAAGCAGAGTACGACCAAAACCTTCAACGCAAATAGATTATATTTCACATGGCGACCCGATCTGTAGCAGCCTTCAATGATGTTGCATAGCTGTCTGTACTTTTAACTGAAAGCTGTATAATAACATATTTCAAAAACACCAAATTATACCTTTTCAAAAAAAAAAACACCAAATTATTTTAACTTATTCTGATTTAGTTTGATCCTTTTGCTTGTTATAAATTGTACCACTCAAACTTTGATTTACTTAAACCAAAATCATTGTTAAATAACTATGTTCTCCCGTAGATAAATGGATTACTTCCTATCAATTAGCATTTGCAAAGTGTGCAATTTAAATTGATATTGCACATTGTAAATGGCTATCTTGGCTTTAAGGTGGATCAAATGTCACAATTTCGTATCACCAGAAGAATCATGAACTTAAAAACCACTTTAGAGGATCAACAGTGTTACAAAAGTTTCCTCAAGTTTCATGAATCGAAAACACTTGCACAGCTTCAGTCTGATACATAAAAATTTAAAGCTTACCTGCTGAGTATTTTTATTGAATCGTTTCTGGTTCATCTCAAGCTGACCAATTCATTCTCAAGAACTACACTTACTATGCTCTAGGATGCTTGGTTACTTTTCTTGTAAACGCAAACTCTCCAAAATTATGCCAAACTTTCCCCTCAGTGATCTTACAATGCATATGAGTTTTCCCATTGTATATTCTCACCGACGAATCAACATACTCTGGCAGAATTGTCGATCTCCTTGACCATATCTTCCTGTTCAGAGCTGCGTTTTTCTTCTTCATCAAGAAAGCATCAACGAATGGATCTTTCCATACAGATCGGCTCACCATCTTATTGCCTTTATTCTCATCTTCTGTAGCTCCGTCCAAAGACAATGGTAAGCTTGGCCATTTCTTTGCAATATCCACACGGATGTTAAACCCATTCAACTACCAATAAATCACCCCAAAACCAAAAAAAAATAGTTTAATATGATAGATATATAGTTAGCTTCGTCGATTATTTCTATTCTAACTAATACACTAAAATTGGATCTTTGTTACTGTCAATTTAACAATGTACGGCTTTTGTTTTGATGATTCTCTGCTTGGTTTAGGTGTTATGATGTATTCTACTAATATGAAACTGTTAGGATTGGAAAAAGTTAAAGAGATTTTCTTGTCAAACTTGTTTTTGATGGAATGATTCAATCGATTGTGCCAAAGCCAAGTCTTGATCAAAAACGTTTTCTAATGTATTATGACATATTTCTTAACCCTGCTGTGAACCTTGATCAGTGTCCATAACTTTTCAGACGTTTGGATGATTTTGAACTTGGATTGAAAAGTGTTTTGCCTTAGAAAAAATTGATTGATCATTTAGGCGATTATACACTTGATTTGGGTTTGTTGAGTATGTTTGTAAGACAGGGAAAGCAAGGTAGGATGAATCAGAAAGGAGGATGTCTCCATGATCATGAATTAGACAAGATGGCTAGTCTTGTTCGTTTATTTCTTACTCGACAACTAAACCAAAATATGATAGGTCAAATTGCTTTGAGGTCAAGTCTTCTTGAAGAAAGGGGGGATGATTTGAACCTGACCAGCTCAGCCATCAACAAGGACGAGACAAGCATTCCAACCATCTTTCCAGCCGGCACAACCAACAAGCAAGGCGATATGGGCAATTCGGTGGTCCAAACTTTGCTTTGAATGGTTCCTAAGATTGATGAGCTCACTTGGACCAACCATGGACACTTCACTCACTGAAGGAGTATTGAGGAAGATATCAGTCAAGCTAGATCAAGCCTTGAACTAGCTTGTTTGAAAGATGACCGATATTTCATGATTTTCGACCCATTCATCGACAAAGGTCCATTCGTTGGATCACTCAGCTTTGATTTAATTTCTACTGACCCAAGTCCATTTATTCTCATTTGTAAGTCATGTTCATGGGCCATAACACTAAGGAAAGACAAACAAAGCTTAATGGACAACATGACCTGTTTTTGGGTTGAAATGGAGTTTCTAAGGTTTACAACTTTGGTGAAGAAATGAACAAGATTTTCTTGGATATATTTTCAACCAAGCAAGTCCAGGGAGTGCCATCTGAGGTCTAAGACGTGTGAAGGCCAAGATTCAGTCCACGTTTTCAGTCTTTACTCAAGTCTTTGTTTTATGTTTTCTACATCTTGTTTTAAGCATTGTTTCTTTAGCCTTTCCAACTTCTATTTTCGTTTTCTACACATTTGTAACTCTATAAAAGAGGCTTAAGTAGCCAAGAATAAAAAGACTTGTTTGAATTAAAACCTTGTGTTTAGAGAGTGATTCTCATTTGTTCCTTGTGAACATTTTGATCTTTGGGGGATTCCGAGAACAAACCGGTTTATCAAGATAATTCCATCCTATCTCGTGGTACCAATTCGACCAGCTGAAGATCCGATAGGCTTCCTAAGTTAGTCTCTGAGTTTTGGGTTTAAAATACTTAAGGTTCAAGCCACACGTTCTCTCCAATCCAAAGCTCCACCGCCTTGTTTCCTTAAAGATCGTCCAAAGTGCAGATTTGTGTGTTGGGTTTCATATACCCATGGTGCTTTCTACATGACCTTCTAAGAGACAAGGATTATCCATACCATCCTCAAGTGATTTCAGGGACTGCACCTTTGATGTGGGGATTTATTTAACTTTCAAATTAACCTTATTTTCCACTTTCACTTTCTCAAATAAGAGGTTCAATGTAGTACTTAGGGATCGAATCCATAGAGACTCTAGGATTGCTTAATAGACTTATTGCTTTCGAATTAAAGCTATATGAATTATAATAATAATAAAAGTGATTTCAAGATTGATTTGGTTTGTGAAGATCAAGATAAGAGATTAGACTTAGGGGTAATTCTCAAGTAGGATTAGGTAATGCAAACTAATAGATGGCTAGGGTTTTAACTAAGCACCGTTCCCGAACTCAAATCTTAGGGTTTAGGAGATCGCGCTCGCGCATCTCACCTTAATGTCGATCGATGTCCATAAAGTGGTATTGAACGATGCTTATTCTAAACTTTACAAGTTTCGTGGTTTGGTGGGTTCTCTAAACTTCCAATTCAACTCTCGTTTGTTACCAGTTACTTAGATTGTTTAAGATAGGTTCCAGGTTATAACCAGGCTTGCGTTACAGAACTCTAATTTCTAAGATTGAGGTGATCAAGTTCAACTTAACATTAAGAGCAATTTTAACAAAGAACCAGGAAGATTACCCTAACAATTCATAAAGCCATCAATACATTACTACCATTGAATAACCCTAAATCTAACAATGAATTACTCAGACATAGCAATAAAGAACATGATTAAAGTCTTAATAAATTTCATAGAATAAACTGAGTAAAAATATAAGGAGTTCAAGATATTCTCTGTAATGATGATAAGATCTCTTTCTCCAATAGATATAACAAGGTGTTCCAACTCTCAACTCAAAATTTTGTGTAACTTAGAAGACAAATCTTTCCTAGGTCTTTTAGGCTTCGGCTAAAACTAAGATAGAAAACCTTAATAAATAGTCTAAATTTTGGCCAGGAACTTGTCTTGCAAATGATGGAACTTCACGGTAAAACTTGTAATTTTCAAGAATTCATTAATCTCGCAGTCGACTTGGCTGTCGATTGACGCCAGTGTGTGACGTCGATCAATGGTTCACACATAAATTGAATCTGACTCTGAGTTTTTGGCTGAGCATCCTAAATGCTCTAAAAAGCCAAAAAGCTTCAATTGCTTCGAATGAGTACCTAGACCTGTAAATACTCTAAAATAGTACCAAATGCATATAAAAGACTCTAAAACACTCTATATATCATAGGTAAAATCCATGGCATATCAAATTCCCCCATACTTAACTTTTTGCTTGCCCTCAAGCAAACAAAGCCAGTGAAAGAGGTTTTGAAAAGTGGAGACTCACATAATGTATAATTATAACTATCACTCTACTTTGTTGCAACCACATCATATCAAGTCAATCACAAAGAAATATTATATATCATATCCTAGTATAGCAACCAATTCAATTCTACCAACAACTTAGCAAATACTAGGTAATGCAAACTAATAGATTGTTAGGGTTTTAATTAAGCACCGTTCTCGAACTCAAACCTTAGGGTTTAGGAGATTTCTCTCGCACATCTCAACTGAGTGTCGATCGGTGTCCATAAGGTGATTTCTATCGACGCTCATTCGAAACAATATTGGTTTTGTGGTTTGATGGGTTCTCTAAACTTCCAATTCAACTCTCGTTTGTTACCAGTTATTTAGATTGTTTAAGAAAGGTTCCAGGTTATAGCAAGGCTATCGCTTGCGCTATAGAACCCTAATTTCTAAGATTTAGGTGATCAAGTTCAACTTAGCATTAAGAACAACTTAAACAAAGAACCAAGAAGATTACCCTAACAATTCTATAAAATCAGCAATACATTATTACCATTGAATAACCCTAATTCTAACAATGAATTATTCAGACATAGCAATAAAGAATATGATTAAAGTCTGAATAAATTGCATAGAATAAACTGAGTAAAAAGATGAGGAGTTCAAGATCTTCTCTGTAATGATGATCAGATCTCTCTCTCCAATAGATGTATCAAGGTGTTCCAACTCTCAACTATAAAACTTTTGTGTAACTTAGAAGACAACTCTTTCTTATGTCTTCTACGCTTTGGTTAAAAATAAGATAGAAAACCCTAATAAATAGTCTAATTTCGGCCAAGGACTTGTCTTGCAAATGATGGAACTTCTCGGTAAAACTTGTAATTTCTCAAGAATTCATGAATCTTATAGTCAACTTGGCTGTCGATCGACGCGTAGTGTGTGACGTCGATCGATGGTTCACGCATAAACTGGATCCGATTATGAGTGTCTGGCTGAGCATCCTAAATGCTCCAAAATAACCCAAAAGCTTCAATTGCTTCGAATGGGTACCTAGACCTGTAAATACTCTAAACTAGTACCAATTGCATATGAAAGACTCTAAAACAATATATATCATAGGTAAAATTCATAGCATATCAACTCCCCCAAACTTAACATTTTGCTTGTCCTCAAGCAAACAAAACCTGTGAAAGAGGTTTTGAAAAGCATAGACTCACATAACGTCCAAGTATAACTAGCAACCTACTTTGTTGCAACCACATGCTATCAAGTCAATCACAAAAAAACTTTATATACCCTATCCTAGTATAGTGATGTGGGGTTTTATATTACTCTCAAATTAACCCTATTTCCCACTTTTACTGTCTCAAATAAGAGGTTCACTATAATACTTAGGGCTCGAATCAACATAGACTCTAGGATTGCACAATAGACTATTTGTTTTCGAATTAAAGCTAGACAGTAACAATGATTTAGTAAGCAGTGATTCAATGATTGATTGATTGGTTTGTAAAGAATTATGGGAGAGAATAGACTTAGAGGAAATTCTCAGGTAAACTAAATTATGTAGATTAATAGATTGCTCAGGGTTTTATTAAGTACCCTTCTTGAACTCAAACTCTAGGGTTTAGGAGATCACTCTCGTGAATCTCAATTGAGTATCGATCGATGGCCACTATGTGGTGTCGATCGATGCAACTTCTAAAAAAATACGATTTTTATGTTTGATATGTTCTCTAAACTCTTAATTCAACTCTCGTTTGTTACTAGGGCTTTAGAATGTTTAAGATAAGTTTCAGGGTTGTAGCCAAGCTCTCGCTTGTGTTAATAATTCCTATAATCTAGTGTTGAAGTTATCAAATTCAACTCAAAATTAAGAAAAACTTATACAAAGAACTAAATGACTACCCTATCAATTCTATGTGATTAACAATTCATATCCACCTTTGAAGAACAATAAATCTAAAAGCAAACTACTCAGACATGATTATTGGAAACATAACAAACAATTGAATGAATTGCATAGAATAATAAGATAAAAGATATAGGGAGTTCAAGATATTCTCTGTAAGGGTTTTCAGATCTCTCTCTCCAATAAGCTCTTCTCTTCTTACAAGTAAAACCTAGCCGTCAACAATGGCTTAAATGAACATAAAATTGGTCAAAAACACATCCAGGGGTATTTTGGTACTTTGTGGAGGCTTCTGGGCTTCAGTTGGTCTTGAAACAAGTTAGGACTGTCTTCTGGGATCACCATCGATCGACACTAAGGCTGTGTTGTCAATCAACAGTCCTTCATCTTCTCGACAGCTTCCTCTCGCGAGGCATACATACCACTTTTCAGTAAAACATGCATAACTCCAGATCTAAACGTCATATAGACCTAAAAAATAGTGGCATTGGAAAGCTAACTCAAAACTTTATCTTGCGACAAAATCTCAGCTCAATCGAACAGAGGGAAGGTCTCCATCCATAGCATAACATCTGAGGTGTCTGTGCAGTTCTGCACTTCAAAAATCTCCAGAATTACCAAAGTTCTCCAGAACGTACCTGAACCTGAAAATACTCTAAACATACTCCAAAAACATATAATACTCTAAATAGGGCTGATATAATGGAACAATAGTGGTCAGGCCCTATCATATAGCAACCAATTCCATTCTACCAACAACTTAGCAAATACTCGGTAATGTAAACTAATAGATTGCTAGGGTTTTTATTAAGTACCGTTCTGAACTCAGACCTTAGGGTTTAGGAGATGCTCTCGCACATCTCAATTCTGTGTCGATTGATGTCCATAAGGTGGTATCGATCGACGCTCATTCTAAACAGTATTGGTTCTGTGGTTTGATGGGTTCTCTAAACTTCCAATTCAACTCTCGTTTTTACCGGTTATTTAGATTGTTTAAGATAGGTTCCATGTTATAATCAGGCTCTTGCTTTCTCTATAGAACCTCAAATTTCAAACCCCTCAAACCAAAAAGACGAAAGGTTGGACCAGAAAGCTGGTGTGGTTAACGACGAGATTGAAAAACTCCTCAAAGTCGGATCCATAACAGAGGTCAGGTATCCCGACTGGCTCGCTAACCCGGTCGTTGTCAAAAACAAGAACGGAAAGTGGTGAGTCTGCGTCGATTTCACCGATCTCAATAAAGTGTGTCCAAAGGATAGCTTCCCACTGGTACACATCGATCGATTAGTCAAAGCAACGGCAGGGAACAAACTCTTGTCCTTTATGGACGCCTTCTTCGGGTACAATAAGATTAGGATGAACCCCGACGACCAAGAAAAAACTATGCTAATAATTGATCGCGGCACTTTCTGTTACAGGGTAATTTCGTTCGGTCTCAAGAACGCTGGCGCAACCTATCAACGGCTAGTCAACCGTATGTTCTCCGAACAGCTAAAATAAATGGAGGTTTACATCGACGATATGCTAGTAAAATCTCTCGAAGAGCAAGATCATATCGCCCACCGACAAGAATGCTTTGAAAGGCGGAACCTACACAATATGAAACTGAACCCCACAGAGTGCAGGTTTGCAGTAGCCTCGGGAGAATTCCTGGGATATCTCGTCACCTAACGGGGGATCGATTCTAACCCGAAACAGATCACCGCCCTTATCGAAATGGCATCTCAGAGAACGAAAGGAGAGGTGTAGAGATTGACCAGTAGGGTCGCAGCGCTTAACTGATTTATCTCGCGATCAAAAGAAAAGTGTTTACCTTTCTAGGACATTTTGAAAGGGAACAAGAAATTTAAGTGGACCGAAGAGTGCGAAAAAGCTTTCCAACAGCTGAAACACTACTTGGCATGTCCCCCATACTCGCAAAACCCATAGAGGAGGAACCACTGTTCATGTACATCGCGGTATCGGTCACGGCCTTGAGCGGCGTACTCATCAGAAAGGAACGCGATGAGCAAAAGCCCATCTTTTACGTAAGCAATAATTTTATCGACGGAGAGAGGCGTTACCCGATGATGGAAAAACTGGCACTTGCGGTCGTAATGTCAGCACAAAAGCTAAGTCCATACTTCCAGTGTCATACGAGCGTGGTACTCATATCATTCCCACTGTGCACGATCTTGCATAGCCCCAGTCAATGTGCAAGGTTAGACAAATGGGTAATCGAGCTAAGCGAGTACGACATCGAGTATCGAGCAGAAGCCTGCGCAAAATCCCAAGTACTCGCCGATTTCCTGGTAGAACTCCCTGCAGGGTGCACAACTAACCAAAATTGTAACATCCCGAGTTGTGATATGTGGAAAAGCTTAAGAGAATTGATTTGGCTACCTATGTCACCAAAGTTGACTTACCTTTTCCGTCACACATCCATTTAGAACTCCATGGTTAAGCGTGCTTATGCTGGAGTAGTAAAAGGATGGGCGACCTATCGGGAAGTGATTCGCGATACCGTGCGAGTGAGGCCAAAACACGGGGAAAGGTCGGGTGGTGATTGCAAGGACAATATACAATAATTTCGAGCCTTAAAAAATTAACGCACCGACCGTTGGAACAGGATGGGGCCCACGGGCCGAGAGAGCGGGCGTGGGTGGCCCATTAGCCGTGGGCGGTCGGGGTGTTACAAGTGGTATCAGAGCTGGTTAGCCGTCTCAGTTCTGACCTAAGAGGGGCCTTGAGACCTGTCGTGGAATGCAACGAGGACATTGCGTTCTTTGAGAGGGGGTGAATTGTAACATCCCGAGTTGTGATATGTGGAAAGGCTTAAGAGAATTGATTTGGCTACCTATGTCACCAAAGTTGACTTACCTTTTCCGTCACACATCCATTTAGAACTCTAGGGTTAAGCATGCTTATGCTAGAGTAGTAAAAGGATGGGTGACCAATCGGGAAGTGATTCGCGATACTGTGCGAGTGAGGCCAAAACACGGGGAAAGGTCGGGTGGTGATTGCAGGGACAATATACATTAATTTCGAGCCTTAAAAAATTAACGCACCGACCGTTGGAACAGGATGGGGCCCACGGGCCGAGAGAGCGGGCGTGGGTGGCCCATTAACCGTGGGCGGTCGGGGCGTTACTCGACCTGGACCCTCCACGCCAACGGATCCTCGTCCAAACATGGCTCCAGAATCAGGATCAGACTCACGTCACCAACAGGGGAAGTGCTAAAACAGTCATTCCAACTAATTTTCCACACCTCAAACAACGAAGCCGAGTATGAAGCCTGATTGCGGGCATACGATTGGCTCATGGCCTAAAGATACGCAACATTCACGCCTACTGTGATTCCCAACTTGTGGTAAGCCAATGCAGCAGAGAATACGAAGAAAGGGACGAAAGAATGGACGCTTACTTAAAACTCATTCAGAATTTGGCTCAAAGTTTCAATCAATTCGCTCTTACCCAGATTCCTCGCACCAAAAACGCTCAGGCTGACGCCCTAGCCGCCTTAGCATCCAGCTTATATCCAGGTCTGATCAGGGTAATTCACGTTGAATTCATTGAGCATCCTAGCATCGGGCCGCCTATCGTCATAAACCTGATCGATTCACCCGACATCGACGCCGATGAAGTCGATATCCAAGAAACACAAGACACTAAGCAATCCAAGTACGAATTCGAAAAACCTTGGACAGAGACAATCCTTGCGTACATCGCCGACGGGAAACTCCCAACAAATAAATTGGCACCTCGAAAGGTTAAAACCCAATCCGCACGATACGTCTTGGTTGACGGGGAACTAAAAAATGGAGATTTTCTGGGTCGCTCAAGACCTGCGTAGAAAGAAAGAAACCACGAAGGATAATGGAAAAGGTCCATTTTGGATCTTTCGGAAATCACTCTGATGGAAGGTACCTCGCAGTCAAAATAAAACTCCACGGGTACTACTGGCCAACGATGATCAAAGATTGCGAGAACTTTGCGCGAAAATGCAAAAAATACCAGAGGCACGCCCCTACTATCCATAAACCGACAGAGGTCCTCTCAACGATCTCGCCACCGTATCAATTCATGCGATGGTCGATGGACATAGTCGGACCTATGCATAGGTCAAACCAAAAAAGCTGCTAGTTTTCATGGATTTTTTTTTCTCGAAATGGGTCGAAGCAGACTCCTACGCGAGAATTAAAGATGCCTAGGTCGAAAGCTTCGTATGGAGAAACATAGTCTGCATACATGGGGTCCCCCAAAAAATCATAACGGATAATGGATCTCAGTTTATTTCGACCAGATTCGAGGCCTTCTACGAAAATTGGAAGATACGACTGACCAAATCAACCCCTAGATACCCGCAATGCAACGGCCAAGCAAAAATTACTAATAAGACAATCCTTGAAAAAATTAAAAAAAAATTGGACGCCAAAAAGGGTAGGTGGGCCGAAGAACTCGAAGGAGTCTTATGGTCATATCGCACAACTCCGAGACTCGCGAAGGGGGAAACTGCATTTTCCCTCGTATACACAACATAATGTATGATCCCAGCGGAAGTTGAATTTCTCAGAGTACGCAGGAGATTGCTCCCAGAACGAGAGGGTTCAAACAATCTAATGTTGCTTGACGAGCTCGATCTAATCAATGAACGTCATGATCAGGCCCTCATACGAATTCAGAACTATCAACAGGCTGCCGCAAAGTATTACAACTCCAATGTACGCAGCCATAGATTCAAAGAAGGCGAATTAGTCCTACGAAAAGTTTTTCAGAACACCGCCGAGCAAAATGCATGAAAACTCGCAGCAAACTGGGAAAGACCTTAAAAAGTCATAAAAGTAGTCCGACCAGGCGCATACGAAATTGCGAACTTGCAGGACATCAAAATTCTGAGAACTTGGAAGCGTTGCACCTCATTAAAAAAAGGGGGGGGGGGGGAGTGGGTACGTATACGTATACTCGTATACTCCCAAAAGTTCAAAATATCCGCTCTTAGTCTGGGTACTATTGAAACTCGATTAAGATAACGCGGCGAAAAACCGCCCAAAATCCGTTTATCACCAGAAAACTCCATCTTGAAACTTGCTTTACTTAAAAAACGACGTAAAAAATCAACCTTCGACACAGCGAGACGTCGCTAACGCTTGAAGGACTCCTTTTTCGTGAACTTTCCGAAAAGAAATGCTCACTTTAAAAACAGTCATTCCACGACTATAAAACACACACACCTTCTTAACACGTATCCTTCGCGAAGAATCAAAAACGGTAATATTTACCGATAATTTTGTTGCTGATCGCAACAAACTCTTAACATACTAAATAGAATAAGCCATCTCGTAAAGATAGCTCTCGAACGCCCAACACAAGGGTAATAGCGCTATAAAACAAATCCGAGATTTTGGTCGGCACTTTCGGGAGACTTAAAAATTGTCCACGAAGAGATGCTCGATTCTGACCATACAAGTCACATAAGCTGAGAACATATCGTGGAATTTAAAGCGGGATAGAATCAGGTCAAAAATGATACGGGAAAAGTAATTTGAAGTAGTCATTGCACCCCCTAAAACCGCGATTAGACATAGTTCTTGCCCTAAACCCAACATACCGGTCTCTAACATCTCTAGGCATAGTATCAAACACCATGATACGAGATCCCAAATTTTTTCTCTTTGCTAATATTCGAGCGTCATCAGAAATCCCACAAGTTTACGCACTGCGTAAAACTCTTGAAGATCGCGAATGTAGCTTTTCACCCAGAGTTAATTTACAAGATGACAACTCATAGTCTTCCCTCTACACCCACATAAGTGCTCGATAACCTCTTAAAAACGCAAAACAAAGTTCATTTAAAAGTCGTAGAAGTGACAGGGATTCAAAGCCACAAGCGTCCAGTCCCAAGATAAAACACGGCCACACTTGGCGAGAGCTAAACATAAAAAATAAAGTCTCACACGAGACTACAAACTCAATCATCCTCCGTACGTGGAGCCTCGCCTTCGTCAATCACCCCTTCCGGTTTCGGAACCGTGCCATCTCCATCCTCCTCGGCTATGGGATCCTGACCCTCAAGGTCACCCGAGCAAGGCGGAAGGACGCACTCGGACTTCAGGCCCGCAAGGATCAGATCAAAATCTCCTTCCGCATCCACTAACTCCGCTTTACGAGTAGAAAGCTTGGCCTCTTCGGCCTGTGGAGATAGAGGCGCTTCACCGTAAAACAACTGGACCTCGCTCATCCCTCCCTCGACCACTGCCAGAGCCAATTACCTGACGTGGACGACCGCCAAGGAATTGAGGGAATCAGCGATCCTCGCCAAGCGGGTCTGAAACTCGGAACGCACGGCTTCCTTAGCCTCTTCGATCATGCAAACCGTTGATCCCTCCCCTCTCTTTAATTTACACCTTAGTCGACACAATTCTGAGGATTTAGCCGCCTTTGCCTCTTTCTCCTTAAGCAAGAGCTCGTAGTCTTCCCAAGATCGCGCTCGAGTTCACCAATCTGAGACTCAAATTGAGTTACTTCAAGGGAATGAGCATCCTCGATAACCTTTAAATTCCCTTCAAGCTGCGATGACCTTTCTCGTGACTCCGATAACTCCTTAGCAAGACGCCAAGCCTCTATCTCACACTCTTTGATCATACCATCGATCAACGAAACAAGTTGCGAAACAAGGAAAAAGGGGCAGTCAAGAAACGATCAACATACACACACTAAAAATGGCAAAAGGTTTTCTGTCGAAGTGAACCTTGGCGCGGTGTCAAGACATCGGACCTGAACCAGACGCCATTGCAGGCAAAGGACCAGCCTCGGAGTCCTTGGTGCACCTCTTCTTCTTAGCCGCGTCGGGATTAGCACATGGCCTTTTGCGACTCTTCAGTGCAGCAGCTGGAATCGTACTAGGAGCAGGCAACCCCAAGACGGTTAGTCTCTTGACTGAGGGAGGGGGTATCGACTCGTGAACTGGTTCCACATCGATGACATGAACCGGATTCGTAGAATAACCCTATGGCTGAACTTCGACCTCCAGTGCCGACGCATCCTTAGAGACCACCCCTTCCGGAAAGAACGGCATCACGTACAGGGGGACCTCGGGGATCATGGCATCGGCCGAAGCTGCAGGTCTTGGTGACACACCGCGTGTGGGGTTCGCAATCTCCTCAGCCTCGCGACGAGCCAACTCACTCTGAAAGAAAAAAAACTCCGCATTGTGAGCTGAAACAGCTCCGGCAGCAGGAAGGTTCGACGAACTCGCGCCGACAGCATTGCTCATATTGACATCACAACTCTTCTGAGCGTTGCTGGAAGAAGACATCTTGGTGGGGAGAATTTTATAAGAGAATGCAAAGAGGATTTTGAAAGTTGAGAGAATCTGGAGAGAATGAAGAATGGAAGCTTAATACTTACAGAAGAAACAAAACTTGACGGGATTTTTCCGCATTAAAATAATCGGATAAAGCTTCTAGAGAAAAATCAATTTTAACCACAGATTCTAATTAACACCATCACTCGCCCGCAAGAATTGTACTCAAAACTTGCGAGCTGGGGGGCTAACTGTTGGTGTCAAACACGGTTATCTCGAATTCAATGTCTAAAATTGCGTTGACTGTACGAAAGCTTTCTCGACAAAATCTCGACAAAATTTCCCCATCAAAGGACTCAAGAAAAAGGAACACGAGACCGAACAAGCAGTCCAACTCGCCCGTTCGGCGAGTTGGACAAAACAAGCAGTCCAACTTGCCCCCGAGGCGAGTTGGACCTAACATAAACCAGATCTTATAACTTCCGTTGAACCTCGGCGGATCCACCTCTCGTTTTGTCTCGATCGGAGTTATTGTTGGGACTTTACGATAAAAACCGCAAAGACTCATTTTCCCGAATGAAGTTCACGGTTATCGTATAAACGGCAACGGTTAACTCAACACCACAGTTGTCTAAACTATACGAGAAGTGATAACTTCCTAGCTAAAGCGACGTCTTATCATTAAGCGTTCTTTTGAAGAAATCGTAAAAACGTTTAAGTCGAAATACAGCCCAAAAGGCCTAGGAAATGACTAAAGACCCACTTGCGATTCCATACGGAATTGAGCCCATCAATGCTATGACAGTGTATCTTTACTCGCAGAAGAAGATAAATCTCGAGAAATCGGAAGATAAATGTCAAGTTTCCAAGTGATATAGCCTATTTATTACCAGTTTCAGACCATGTTATAGGGTCTATTATGTGTGTCTAGGCTATTTTTAAGGTCTTTACAGGTCCATGCATGGTTTGGAGATATATTGAGATACTTGGAGCTTTTGGAGCATTTAGAGAAGAATAATCCGTAGCTGATCTTGGAGAGAGTCGAAGTACAAGACTGTTGTCGATCGATGGCACTATCTTGACATCGACCGAAGTTACATGACCGAGATCGATCGATGTTGACTACTTGCCATTGATAGATATCCAATTCGTAGACAGCCGATTTGAAACCTAAGTTAGAGACAAGACACAACATTACAACTTTACCCCTGGACGAGTTTTGACCTAGACTTTAGGGTTTTATAATTATACTTTATGTGTTGAACCAAGAAAAGGGGTGTTGGGGTGCTGGAGTGTTGGGTGCTAGTAAGTGTGCTTTGTGTGTGTGTACACCAACACTCCATCATATATTTAGGATTTATTTAGGGAGAAGATTAATAACTCCTTAGGGAGATTTGTATTGGAACCCCGGTTTTTTATCTATGCATTATATTCATATTATTATTCTTACTTTGATTATGTCTGAGTAGTTATCAACTAGATTTAAGTTTTATTAATGGTACTGATGGATTAGCCAAAAAATAGAGTTTTTAGGGTTATTATTAGATATATAGATAAAATTGTGTTTATTGCTTGTGTTTAGCTAGGATGGAGACCTTCCCACGGTGATTGTGGAGCTTTTAGATATGCAGAACTGCACAGATACGTCAGATGTTTAGCTAGGATGGATACCTTCCTTCGGTGCGATTGACCTAATATTTTAATAGAAGTTAGATCTTTGAGGTGGCTTTCAAATTCATCGGTTTGAGGTCAATAAGGATCTTACAGGCAAAGTTATGCATGTTTTACTGGAGTGTGGTATGCCTGCCTCGCGAGAGGAAGCTCTCGAGAGATGAATGAGTATTGATCGATGGCACAGCCTTGGTGTCGATCGATGGTGATCCCAGAAGACAGTCCCTACTTGTTTTATGGTCGACTTAAGCCCAGAAGCTATCACAAATTACCAAAATACCCATGGACGACCTTAACCCTTTTTATATGTTTATATGCCATTGTTTTGGCACCAAGCATTATTCTATCTATTGTTCTAGGGTTAGGAGAGAAAGGAGGAACTCCTTCAGAGTCCTCCTGGAACTCGGTTTGTTCTTTATTTTATTTTTGTTCTATATCTATTCTATTCATCAATGATTTTTGTGACAAAGATCATGTTTGAGTAGATCTCTTGTTAGGTTATGGTTTATTAATGATAATGATAGATTAGCCAAAGAATAAAATTGCTAGGTTAATTATAAGATCTATCAATAAAATTATGTTTATTGCTTGTGTTCTAGAGTAGGTAACTAGAAGCCTGATAATAGGATAGTTAAGCGCAAGCGAGAGCATGGTCTACTACCGGAATTGATCTTGTTGAGCTAGGTTGCTAGAAACAAACGAGAGTTGATTTAGTTAATCTAGTGAACTTATCGAATTAGGTCATAAAGTTTGACTCAAGAAACCATCATTCGACGCAGGATCATTGCCATCAATCGATGGTCATTCAGTGTTAACAAGCGAGAGCTGAGACATTGGACTTAGTCAATAGATTAGACTCGCAACTAGAGATGATCGTCTTTTACATTAGATATCGAGTTCCATGATTAATACCATTAGCTTCTATCCTCTATAATCCACTTGCCTGAAACCCTAGATCTAGCATATTTACATTTACATCTAGTTACATTATTAGCATATTTTCATATTTACATTATTAGCATACTTCCATATTTACATTACTAGCATATTTCTATATTGCATTCACACCTTCTGATAAGGAATATTTCCTTTAACCAATTACTTGTTACCGATATATATAATCACCTAGCTTAGTGTTTAGAAATAAGAAATCTATTGTGTGTCATTGTTCTCTGTGGATTCGATCCCTAAGTACTACACCTTATCTCTCTTGGCAAGAGTATTGTTTTGTGTGTTAGGATTAAGGGTTAATTTGACAGTTAAATTTTATGATATTTATACCCTGCTAGAAAAGTAAACACACCACACGTGTCAAATTTGGCACTGTTGCCGGGGAACATTGATCGCCATTAGATTTAATTTATAGGATTTAGTCTAGGTTTGTTACTTTCAAGTTACTGATTTTTCTTTTTCTTTGTTTTTCAGGTGCATGCAAAAGAGTACCAGGAGCAACAAAAGACAAGAATTATTGTTCTCAGACCCACATCAACTCGAGTGTACAATCCGCAAAGAAAGACGACAAGCATCGATCGACGGCATACATTCAGCGTCGACCGACACTTCTTTACGGACAGCATCGACCGACATCAGAACTCTAGCATCGACCGTCATTGATCACTTAGCATCGATCGACATCACCTCATCCGCATCGATCGACGACCGTAGACGGGTTCAGATGGTTGAACCTATAATAGTGATTCAGAATGAGAATGGAGACTTGCATGACCTTAGCGGTCATCTGCGTAATGCAGCAGGTCAAAAGATAGACAATCAGGAGGCTGTAATCCCTGATACAGAAGCAGAAGAAGAAGAAGACACTTCAATAGCTCAACCTGAAGCTAACGCCCAAGCTGCTCAGAGAACGCTGGCTGACTACAGCCGTCCAGATCAGTTCTATGCCAACAAATCCGCTATTGGTCCTCCAGCTTTTCAGAGAAACGATTTTGAGATCAAGCCCGCTTTCTTTGGACTTGTAGCGCAAACACCTTACCATGGGTTACGACATGAGCATCCTATGGATCATTTGGACCAATTTTGAGGACCTAGTGACTGCTATTAAAGCCAATGGAGTCCTTGAGAACTATTTTTTATGTAAGCTCTTCAATTACTCATTTGCTGAAGAAGCTTCATATTGGCTTAAGCAACTACCACTAGGTTCCCTGACATCCTGGACTGACATCAAAAACGCTTTCTTGTGTAACTTCTTCGATGATGCAAGAGCAGAAGATCTGAGGAGCAAGATTGCTACTTTTTCACAAGAACCTTCAGAGTCTTTCAGAAACTCCTGGATCAGATTCAAATCATACCAAAGAGATTGTCCACATCACGGGCTCAACGAAGTGCAGCTTCTCAGCACTTTCTTCAGAGGTATTGAATTACAATACCAGATGGCTTTGGAAACAGCTAGTGAGGGAAATTTTAGTACCATAAGCCCTGAAGAAGCCACAAGATTGATTGAGAATTTGGCATCTAGTAGCACCACCAAGAACACTGACTCTGAGAGAAGAAAATCAGCTCCAGCAGTAAGCAAGGAACATATTGAGGAGGTCAAGGAAAAACTAGATAGTGTTCAGAGATTTTTCAAGAAAAATGTTACTTTCGCAGAAGTAGAAGCAATTGAGTCTGGAGAAGATGAGATTGAAGAAGAAGATGTAAACTACATTGATGGGAATGGTTTCCAGAGACAAGGGAAACCATACTTCAACATGAACTCCTATGGTGCTGGTCAAAGTAATAACTTCAATCAAAATTCATAGCACATAACCTTCAACAACATGACTTACGGATCTTACTACTACCAGAATCTCCCTCCATAATGTTTGGAAAGCAAGATTGAAGCAATGGTTGATAGCGTTTTAGAGGGACAACAAAAGATTACTGTAGATTTCAATGGGAAGATAAATGGTTTGTACCTCAACCACAATACCAAGTTTGAAACCTTAGCACTCATGTGAGGAAACTGGAGAATCAAGTGATGCAAACAAGTGAGACCATTAAGAAGCATGTGAGCTTGATCAAGGAGAAAATCGAGGTTGGGCAAAGACACAACATCAATGCATTGACTGATTACGATTTCTGGCAGGAAGTCAAGAAAGAGAAGCCCCAATATAGCGATTTTCGTGTGGAAAATTCGGTTTCACTTGGTAATTCTAATACGCATTGATGGATGCCAACAAGTTAGCATCGATCGATGGTGAAACCTACAGACTCAGTGGCTTTGTGTGAATCGACTAATATCGATCGACACTTCTTCCGTGACATTGATCGACAAAGTGACAAAAGAATTGATCGGCAGCACACCCTAAGCGTCGATCGACAAGAGAGAAAACCAGTCCGACTACCAAACCTTGATGCAAGTTTGATTGTACGGACGATCGTGACAGCTTCAGAACAGAGTACATACACAACTGAAGCTATGGATACTGATAGAGAAGATGTGGGACACTCAAAAAGGAGGCAAAAGATCCCAAAGCATCAACGCAGAGAAGCCAATGAAAAGGAGATAGATAGTTTTGTTAAAAGAGTTTTTAAAATTCCTTTAGATATTTCTTTTGATGATGCTTATTATACTCACAGATTGTGGATATTTTTCAGGGAAACAAGGGAGACAGATGACGACATAGATATAATGTTCAATCACCTCAGAGAGAAGATGAAGCAGAGAACCTGTCTGAAGAAGAAAAGTTATCCTGGGAAGTTTGTGGTTCCATGCTTCATCAAAGGAAACAAATATCTCAACGCCCTTTGTGGCACTGGATCTTCAGTGAGCATTATGCTAAATTATATGGCATAGGAGTTGGACCTTACAGTGGAGCCCTCCAACGATTCTTTTACATTTGTTGACTGCTCAATAGTGAACTCGGGAGGGGTGGTAAAAGATGTTCCAGTGTCGATCAACAATACCTTAGTTCCAACAGACTTTCATGTGATGGACATCAGGATAGATTGGAACTCTTCTCTACTACTTGGAAAAGCATTCATGGCTACTGTGAGAGCCATATGCGACATGCAGTTAAACATGTTGTATCTATCTTTAATTGATAAACATATCTCTTATGAACCTGTTAAAAATAAGAAAAAGGCTACCCTTATCGAATTTTGCAATGATGCAGAGCTTGTGGCCACATGTTGCTGCAGTTACGAGTTCGGTGAGGAATCGGAAGAAGGAGCATCGATCGACATCCAACCAACACATCGATCGACAGCCTTGCAGTTCCACAATCGATCGCCACCCACCCTATCGCATCGATCGACACTTAGACTTCCAAACAATCCCACACCCACGTTGGCGATTTCAGTCACAACACAGTCTACCTCGAGTACGACGAAGACTACAAAGATGAAGAAACAATTGAGTACCAAGGGATTGCTATGGAAGAGGTTGGAGTTTTTCATGTTTCCCATCAACCTGGGAAATCAACATCGATTGACGGCGACCATACACCGTCGATCGATACTGAGAATAAGGTAGGAACCGAACGTGATTCAGCTGCAGAACGCGAAATAGAATATGGTTATCTACAACCAGATGAGTTTGGTATTATGAGAGATCAAGATGGTTATGCAAGAGCTATGGATGGCAGAATTCTACATGTCACAAAGGAAGATGTGGCAGACATACTTGCAATGGCTAATGGAGTTGGAAACCTTTTTGGTCACCAGTCTGATTATCGAGCATCGATCGACGATCCACGTACCCCATCGATCAACACCAATGCAGATTACGGAGACTACAATGCAGATTGCAGAGAGGAGGAGCTGATTGAACCTCGCAGCATGGCAATGGAAGAAGCTTTCTGGGTAATGAACGCACGAGTAGGCAATCCATCATCAATCCTCAACATATCTTGGCCATCAAACGACATCAAACGAAGCCCAGAACAATTACTTGGAGTAGAAGATATAGAAGCTGATTATCTCAGACCAGATGAGTTTGGAATATTCAGAGATACAGAGGGACATACACGAGACCTTTACGGGAGAATTCTCAATCTACCTAAGGAAGATGTAGCAGATGCCATTGTTATGGCTAACGGATCAGGAAATTTATTTGGACAACAGCAACAGCCATCGATCAACGCTCAGGAACCGGCATCGATCGACATCAAGGAGCAGAAGCACCAGCCTATCCAAAACCAAACATCGATCGACAACAAGAAGCATGCATCGATCGATACCACCTTTCCAGAAGTCCACGAGTTTTGTACATCTAACCCCTTTACTTTAGAAACTCTGGAACCGGTCAGTTGGATAAATGCCCTACTGATAAACGGTCGGATAGAGTATGGAAAAAAGAGCTTTTGATGTTGATGGCAGAAGAATTTTCTTTTGGGAAAAGCAAGATGAGTATGGCATATATAGAGATGAGAATGGTAATGCACGAGCTCTAGACGGAAGAATTCTGAATGTGCAAGAGGAAGATATCATAGCAATTCTAGAGAGAGCTACTATGTTTGAGTACAACTACATATGTTTACCTGAATATGCAGCAAAAATCGGTACGTCCAGGAAGAAGCAAGAAACATATAGCAGAGCAGAGATTGAAGATCTTGTGAATGAGATCTACAACACTCAAGAGATGTCATTAGAATATTTCTATAGGAGGCTTGATGATGTCTACTATCCTATAGACAAGTGCCTCACCGGTCAGACGACACACATGGATAAGATGCAACGAGATTTGGATACTGTTCAAAGACAGCATGCGAGTGGACCAGACAGAGCGACATCAATCGACGGCAGCATAAGGCCATCGATCGATACTAAGTCCGACAGACAAAAAACCGCAGCCGAAACAGAATTGAAAGACAGGTTTAATGAGATTGTTTTTTCTCAGAGCCTAATGAAAGAAGACATTTCTCAGAAATTAGAGGATATATCAGAGACTACAACTGCCAAACTTAGAATGTTACAACGTAACATTGAGAATCTACAAAGGAGAATGCATTAAGTGGAGGTTACTAAGGAAATTATAAAGAATGAGAAAGCCAGAGGAGATGAAGCAGTGAGAAGCTTCATTGGTACATGGTTTCAGAAGCGCAAAGAATATGTAGACACTTGTTTTCCAAGTGTTTATCCACCTCCAGTCTAGTCAGAAAGTTCAAAATGTCGAGCTTAAGACTATAACCAAGTGTTGAGTGGGAGGCAACCCACTGTTTAGTAAGTTTTTACTTAGTTTTTACTTAGTTTTTACTTATACTACTATTTATTTCGAGTTTTATTTTGTTTTTACAGACTATTTATACCACCATCGATCGACACCATAGAGGCACCATCGGTCGATAAGGGATCGCGACCATTAGTCGACCACACACACCTACCATCGATCGACACTCTCTTATAGAGAGAGGTATCGAGTTCTATACTTAAGCTATCTACTTATGATTTAATTTTTCCTAACCAATTCGGGGCGGACTACACTGGGGACAGTGTAATTTAAGTTTGGGGGGAGGTTTGCTAACGCTATTTTATTGTTTTTGAGTTTTATTTACTATATATATATAAGTTTTTCAAAGAGTTTTATCGAGTCAAAAAGAGGACTATGATCAAAAATTTACTATTGACTAACCACACTTTAGCACCATTCTTAGAAGGTTGTTTGCAGAGATTAATAGAGATACCGAAGTGGATCATCATGCCACTATATCACACTTGCTTAGAAATTTTGAAGGAACCAAAGCTAATTCCCAACACTAATCGTGACATTATTTGCTTGCTTTGGGATTTGGTATACACTGGATCGGATTCCTTCTGCAAGTCTCGAAGGTAAAATTTTGTGTGCTTATGATTCCCCTCTCTCTCCCCTTCAGATTAAAAAAGGAGTCAACATGATTTGGTGGCTACAACCATTAAAGCTTGATTCATATGATCCTAGAAAGAGAAAAAGGTCAAAAAGAAGTGAACAGAAACTGGCGGCAAAAACCATTAGGGCTTGATTCATGGAACCCTATACAAACATCTCAGTCAATTAATAAAATAAAATGATACCCTCAAAAGAAGGGAGACATTGACTGAGAAGAAGTGAGAGGAGAGAAAGAAAAAGAATCAGAGAAGACTACATGTGTGTTCAGATACTTGCAGAGGTAACAGTCTATATATCCTTTGATCGATACTCGCAAAATAAAGCCTGCACTTTTATTTTATGCAAAGAAATGAAATCAGTAGAGGGGTGAGTCAGACTAGTATTCGCTAAGTTGTTGGTAGAATGGAATTAATTGCTATACTAGGATATGGTATATAAAGTTCTTTGTGATTGACTTGATAGGATGTGGCTGCAATAAAGTAAGGTGATATTTATACTTAGATATTATGTGAGTCTTTGCTTTTCAAAACCTCTTTCACAAGCTAGTTTGCTTGAGAACAAGCAAAAGATTAAGTCTGGGGGAGTTGATATAGCCTATTTATTACCAGTTTCAGGCCATGTTATAGGCTCTATTTAGGGTCAATTATGTGTGTCTAGACTATGTTTTAAGGTCTTTACAGGTCCAGGCACGTTTTGGAGATATATGGGATACTTAGGAGCTTTTGGAGCATTTAGAGGAGAATAATCCGCAGCTGATCTTGGAGAAGAGTCGAAGTACAAGACTGTCGTCGATCGACGGCACTATCTTGACATCGACCGATGTTACATGACCGAGATCGACCGATGCTGACGTCTGGCCATCGATGGATATCAAATTCGCAGACAGTCGATTCAAACCCAAGTTAGAGACAAGACAAAATATTACAAGTTTACCTTTAGACGAGTTTTGACATAGACTTTAGGGTTTTATAATTATACTTTATGTATTGAACCAAGAAAAGGGGTGCTTGGGTGATGGAGTGTTGGGTGCTACTAAGTGTGCTTTATGTGTGTATACACCAGCACTCCATCATAGTTTTAGGATTTATTTAGGGAGAAGATTCATAACTCCTTAGGGAGATTTGTATTGGAACCCCAGTGTTTTATCTATGCATTATATTCAGATTATTATTCTTACTTTTATTATGTCTGAGTAGTTATCAACTAGATTTAGCGTTTATTAATGGTACTGATGGATTAGCCAAATAATAGAATTGTTAGGGTTATTATTATATCTATCAATAGAATTGTGTTTATTTATTGTGTTCTAGAGTAGCTAACTAGAAGCCTGATAATAGGATAGTTAGGCGCAAACGAGAGAATGGTCTACTACCGGAATTGATCATGTTGAGCTAGGTTGCTAGAAACAAACGAGAGTTGGTTTAGTTAATCTAGTGAACTTATCTAATTAGGTCATAAAGATTGACTCAAGAAACCATCAATCCACGAAGTATCATTTCCATCGATTGATGGTCATTATGTGTCAACAACCGAGAGCTGAGACATTGGACTTAGTCAATAGATTAGACTTGCAGCGAGAGCTAGTCGTATTTTACATTAGATATCGAGTTCCATGATTAATACCCTTAGCTTATATCCTCTATAATCCACTTGCCTGAAACCCTAGATCTAGCATATTTACATTTACATCTACTTACATTATTAGCATATTTCCATATTTATATTATTAGCATAATTTTATATTTATATTACTAGTATATTTCCATATTGCATCCACACCTTATGATAAGGAATATTTCCTTAAACCAATTACTTGTTACCCAATATATATATAATCACCTAGCTTAGTCTTTAGAAATAAGAAATCTATTGTGTGTCATTGTTCTCTGTGGATTCGATCCCTAAGTACTATACATGATCTCTTTTGGCAAGAGTATTGTTTTGTGTGTTAGGATTAAGGGCTATTTTGACAGTTAATTGTTTAGGATATTTATACCCTGCTAGAACAGTGAACACACCACACGTGTCGCCAAGATAATGATGAAGATCAAGATAAAAATGAATGTTTCCACGAAGAGATAACTCAACCTAGGCGCAAAAAAGGAAAGAGGAAACGACCCATAAGGCATATATAAGGGGAGCTGAAGCTAAAGGCTCAGAGGATCCGAAGATTTAGACCTAGAATAACTCTACTAGCTTAGAAGAACTTAGGATATAGGTGGCTGCATACTCGAAACTTTACTGAGATTCTTCTCCATCTCTGTTCTGAGATTCTCTTTGTTAGCTAAGTTCTACTGGTTTTATTCTTTGAAAATTCTTGTAGCTTTGTTCTTATCAATCAACAAAACACCTCTATGAAACTTACTATCGATATTATGTTATCTCTTTCTTCTTCATTTTCATGTGTTTACGCAGATAATCCGAGACCTCTGGGAAAGTCAGGTTCTCTTCGCTTTTCCTTAATTTACGGAAATTGACAGGGTGGATTTCGGTTCCCACAGAGCCACCAACACACTTGAGCTTATACACAAAGATCTTTGTGGCCCCATAACACCAAGTACACTATATGGGAATAAATACATCTTTGTCCTCGTTTGTGATCATACTAGATATATGTGGACAATCTTGTTGAAAGAAAAGAGTGAAGCTTTCATAAAATTCAAGAAATTGAAAAACTTGGTAGAACAAGAAACATGGGAGAAGATACAAACCATCAGAATGGACAGAGGAGGAGATTTTTTGTCACGAGAATTCAACTCATACTGCGATAGATCCAGAATAAGACAACACCGCACTGCACCGTACACACCCCAACAAAACGGTGTGGTTGAACGGAGAAATGAAACCTTGATGGATATGAAAAGAAGTATTCTGAAGCACATGCGTATGCCTAACTATCTTTGGGGAGAAGCTATATGACACTCTACATATCTTCTCAATAGAATAGCCACAAGAGCTCTTAAAGAGAAATTCCATATGAAGTCTTCGCAAGAGAACACCAAATATTTATCACCTACAAATCTTTGGGTGTGTGGGATACGCAAAGATAGAAGCAGCATATTTGAAGAAACTTGATGATAGATCACGCATGTTGGTACATCTATGGACGTAGCCGGGATCAACGACATATAATTTTTTTGATCCACATACTCGAAAGATAGTGGTAAGCCGAGATGTCTTCTTTGATGAAACAAGTGGTTGGAATTCTAACAAAGTCAGCTCATAATCAAATAATAAAGGACGTTTTGTTGTTTCACTTGGAATATTTGGAAATCATGGTATAACTGAGAATGTTGAGAGTGAGCATTCCAATGTCGATGCAAAACAAGCCGTCAATGTCGAGGAAATAGATGATGTACATTCTTCCGAGAATGATGACTCCATACAGGTAAATGACGAGGATGAAATAGAGAATATGGAATCTCAGCCATAATTTTTTGAAAAATAGGGAGGCAAAGCACAAAGCCAAAGTATCTTGATGACTATATTCTACTAGCCGAAGAACTTGGAGAAGAACTATTGTTGTACTTAAACAATGAGCCAAGAAAATTCAGAGAATAAAAAAAGTTAAGAGAGTGGACGCGAGCTTGTGAAGAAGAGGTTCAGTCTATTGTTAAGAATAACACATGGAGTTTAGTAGATCTTCCATATGGAGCAAAGCCGATTGTATTTAAGTGGGTATTCAAAATCAAATGCAACTCTGATGGAAGCATTACTAAATACAAAGTTTGAATTATCATTAAAGGATATGTACAAGACGAGGTATTCGCTCCAGTAGCATGGATTGAAACAATATGACTTCTCATTAACCTTGCAGCAAAAAAATGGATGGGAAGTATATCATCAAGATGTTAAAAAAAATTCCTTCATGGAGAATTAAAGAAAACGTTAATGTTACACAACCAGAAGGTTTCGAGAGGAAACGATGTGAAGACAAAATTTACAAACTTAATAAAGTGGTATATGGTTTGAGACGAGTATAGAGAGCATGGACAACAAATTAAATCAGATTGTTTTTGAATCTTGAATTCAAAAAGTGTTCTAAAGAAACATCAGTCTATCGCAACATGGTCAATGATAACTATCTCGTGGTTGCAGTGTATGTGGACGACATGTTTGTGACCAGAACAAGCAAAAGGATCATCGATGAGTTTAAGGAGAAGATGGCAATCAATTTTGACATGAGTGACCTTGGTAAAATAACATACTACCTTGGCATAGAGGTGTGTCAAGATGAGGGTGGAATAACATTAAATCAGAAACGCTATGCATCAAATTTCTTAGAAAAAGACGGGATGGACAAATGTAATCCGGTTCATAACCAATGGAGCTTGGGATCAAACTGTTGAAGTTAGAAGACAAGAAAAAAATTGATGCTACGAGATGCAGGGAGAATATTGGATGTTTATGTTACTTACTTTACACAAGACACGACTTATTTTATTGTGTGGGAGTATTGAGCCGGTACATGCAAAGTCAGTCACATGGAGTTGCGATGAAACAATGTTTAAGATACTTGCAAGGTAGTACCACTTAGAGCGTTCAATGACGAAGATACCAAAGCTTATTGGTTACAATGAAATTAATCATAATGTTGATCTAGACATGGCAAAAGAACAAACGGTCACATTTTTACCTTGGTGTTAAAAAAAAAAAGAAATTGTTGCATTGTCTGAATTCATATCTGGGAGAGAAGCTACAAGACAGGCAATCTCGCTTCCAGACCTACTAAGCAAAGTTATTGGACAACCGGGTGAGACAGACATAATTCGGATTGATAATCAATCTGCAATTTACTTGACTAAAATCTTGTTTTTCATGGTAGAAGTAAGCACATACACTCATGGTACCACTTTATAAGAGAATGTGTGGAGAACGGGCATGTAGAGGTAGAACATGTTACCGGGGGATGAACAAAAGGCAAGCATTCTAACGAAAGCTCTAACAAGAACCAAGTTCAAAGAAATGAGAGACTTCATTGGTATGCAAGATTTGGCGGTAAAGAATTTCAAGCTCAAAGGGGAGAATGTTTGATTAAACTTGAAGATAACTTGAGCTGTAAGTTATTCTAATCCTACAAAGATATGGTTTACAGAGAAAAAGAAAGTTTAGAATATTAAAGAGTTCTCTAAATATTAGTTACATAATGAGTTTAGGAGAAATCATTCAAGAAGATGCTAAAATATCGCATAACTTATGAGTTTAATAAATTGTGTGTGAGAGAGTTTTAGTTTTAAGTTATTTTCTAAAGCAATAAGAAAGGTGCTCCTAAATTTCTATTTGCAATCTCGTTTATATTCTATAGATACATATCTATAGAAAAAGAGCAGTGGCGGAAAAAGGTTGATCAAACGAAATGTGAGGATCATGTGTATCTTCAACATAAACAAATGTATGATTTGTTAGGTCTCTAATCTTTAGCAAGTCACTAAAGAATTTGTCCACGCTTCAAATTAGAGGGTGTAGTATAAAAAATGTAAAACCTGATAAGACATAATAATAATAATATGTTCAAATTTGGCTATACGCTACTGAATGGTTGCTTGCCTGAGAGAATAGCATGCTTTTGCAAATGAGCTCTTTGACGTAGAATCTCTGAGGAATTAGTTTAACGGATCTTCTCACCAAGTTGGATTCAATAATGTTAACGCAGTATCATAAAAAAAAAAAAGGAAACAGATTTCTTTCCTAGGCTTCATTTGTTAGCTAGATATATAAACATGTTCCAATCAATGATAAAAAGCTTCTGTTGTAATGAGTCAAAAGTACTTTCATGTAAAAGTAGACTGTGTTTTCATGTAAATAACATGAGTCACGTGAGTTTGATCTAAGGAATCATGACTTACATGAGAAGGATTTTATACCACTATTTACACTAAGTGACTCATCCACGCTCATACGCTCATGAGAACTATTTTATTTTATGCCATTATTTACAAAATTCTATTGTTTTCTCAACACTAGCTGAATCATACGCCCTCTAGTATTTATGTTCGCGCATGAGCGTGGATGAGTCAGCTAGTGTAAATAATGGCATAAAATAGTTCTCATGTAACTCATTTTTCCTTAGATCAAACTCATGTGACTCATGTTATTGACATGAAAACAAAATCTACTTACATGAAAGTACTCTTGACTCAGCATTTTATCATTGATTGGAACATGTTTATATCGCTAGCTAACAAATGTAGCCTAGGAAAGAAAACTGTTTCCTTCTTTTTTTTCATATCAACGTTAACGTTATTGAATCCAACTTGGTGAGATGATCCGTCGAACTAATTTCTCAGAGATTCTACGTTAGAGAGCACGTTTACAAAAGCATTCTCTCGGGCAAGCAACAATAGCGTGTAGGCAAATTTGAGCATATTATTATGCTTATCAGGTTTTACATTTTTTATACTACGCCCTCTAGTTTTAAGTGCGGATAAATTCTTTAATGACTCTCTGGAGACTAGAGACCTAACAGATCTTAAATTTGTTTATATTGAAGATACACATGATCCTCACATTTCGTTTGCTCAAACTTTTTTCCGCCACTGCTCTTTTTCTATAGGTATGTATCTATAGAATATAAACGAGATTGCAAATAGAAATTTAAGAGAACAATTTATATTGTTTTAGAAAACAATTCAAAATTTATAAGTTATACGACATCTTAACATCTTCTTATAAAATGTTTCTCCTGAACTCATTATGTAACTAATATTTAGCTAACTCCTAAATATTATAAATTTTAATTTTCTTCATAAACCATATTTTGGTAAGATTAGAATAACTTGTAGCTCAAGTTATCTTCAAGTTTTCTCCTTTAAGTTTGGAACTCTTTACTGTCAAAACTTGTATACCAATAAAGTCTCTCATTTCTTTGAATTTGATTCTTTCTAGAGGTTTCGTTGAATGTCTGCCTTTTATCCTGAAAAAATTAATTTTTAATGTTCTAAACAATTTAATTTAACAAAACGTGGAATTGAGAAAATATTAAACAAATTTTTATAAAACTGAAAATTATATAAAAGGAAAACTATTAAGCAAAAGGCAAAAATTTTATTGGTAATAATAGAAATGAGAGATAATATTTAAATGTCATTAAAAATATAAATGTAATGTACAATTGTGAAAACTAAAGTGAGCGTAACACCTAAAAACAGATTTCTCAAGTAATATTATAGAGATATGGACTTCTTTCGAAATATTCTGATCTGACAATTTCAAAAACCTACTTTTTGATACGAGTTAGATTAGATTTCACAGTCTGGATATATGGTCGAACCCTTTTGTTCACTATATGGATAGTTGGATAAAAGTTTAGTTGTTTATTTCAATTGATTTTAAACGCAATTACTATCTATGAGGTCGCCATAATATATGTTCGTTCCTCTTTACTTCATGCGTTTAATCTTACAATACTAAAAGGCCAATATCTTCAACTCTCAGCCTATCCACGTCAGCTAAAAAAATTAGCCTATCATAAATCATCTTTTTGCCATGTCATTGTCGAAATTGGGCTTTCATTTTGAAGTTTCTTAACATCTTTAAACAGTCTAAAATATCAAGTGTTTGAAGCCTGTCTTTTTGTCTTCATTAACTATCATATTTCGTCTTCACCGATCTAATTCTATGCAATTCGCCGTTACCGTAACCCAAGCTTCATTAATCTATTATGCTCTTTGAGTCTTCTTAAATGGTTTTGTTCCATCTTCCCCATTTGTCCTTCTATATTAAGTGCTCCATTTGATCTTCACTCAACCCTAATCGAAAAAACTCCACTGAAGCGACACTACATACTAAATCAACTTAATGTGCAGAGGCAGAGACATAAGAAAATTTCTGCTTCTCTTCTCTTTGGTTATAGACTTGATAGTTAATTGGAAGAATTGGATATGCTTATATGTTATTGTTCTATGTTATCATAAAAAACAGAACCGTGAATAGTCAAAGGAACAAGATCTACTTATGTGTTGTTCTTCTTCGTCCATGTTGTTTAATAAATTTTTGTATTTAAGAAATTACTTTAACAACAAGTTACATAGACACAACTTGGGAGGAGCATTCACGAATTAGCTGCCACCTTGGATCAGGTTAAGTTTCTGCTCTTATTCTTTGCCTATGAAGTTTGAACCACTTTGAATGTGGTTTGCAGCAGCACTCGAAGCCCTTCTCTGTTTGTGGTCGCTAACAGCTTGATCCAAATGATTAAATATCTCTGGCTTCTCCTGTATCTTTCTAATCTAATGATCATAAATATTGTGGGGTTTCGCCATAACCTGAATTAGTCCATACGAAAATTGAAGATTGAGATCTTTTCACAAGTTGATGAAGAATATATTAAAATTTTTAAGGGTTAATGGGAATGTTAAAGGTGATTTCAGGGGCTTTCAGGAGCGATTCCAAGAAGAGATGAATCAGTTTTCAGCTATTTTCTGCAGATTTACTTGAGTACGGTTTGTCATCTGCACTTCACGATCGTCTCTCATGGTGGTTATCTCTGAATCGGAAATTTGAACTCTTTGGTTTCCTTCTAAATCAAATGAGATTCGTCATGGAGAGTGGCACTAAGGGATGTGAGGTGAATACTAATCCCATTATTCTATAATTGTTTTTTCCTCTTCATAAAATAGTTCAGACTCTTTTCATTACTTTAAACACAAATTCTTACTCTCAGGTCATTGTGAGTGGAAAGATCCTTGCTCAAAGTGATAAGCACATGAAATTCAAGGATAGTTACATGGTTTCCTCCGGTCAAACAACCAAGGAGTACATTGACTCTGCTTATACATGTGATAGTTTCTTCTTCCGAGTCCCTCATTTTCTTCTTATTCGGTAAGTACACTGCAAATGTCTAACGCGAGTGTGGTTAGACCCCATAAATGTGCAGGGTGTGCTCGGAATCAAAGTTAAGGTCATGCATGCATGGGACCCTAAAGGCAAGATAGGACCAATGACACCATTAACCCATGTTATGATCATCCATGCTCTCAAGGAAAAAGATGCTAATTTTGCACCTGCTCAGGTTGTTGCTCCGGCGGCTCTTCTACTGGAAGCTCCCCTCACAGCCGTAGATTACCCTGAGATGATCCCATTCGTCTAGAAGAGATGGCGTCAGGAAAGCCTCATGTTCTTCCTCAAAGCAACTTTTCTAATGAAGAGAACTTACTCTATATGTTGGATTCAATGTACGTCACCTTCTCTCTTCCCTCTTTGATTTTATAAAGTTACTTTTAGTCATTTTATTTCCGTTTTTAGCTTTAAACGTGTCGGTAAAATGATGTATATTCCTCTCATCTTCCATTGATTCGAGGGGAAATATGCTTTGGAAGCCTAATCCTCGGCTAGCTTGATTGTTGTACTTCATCTTCATACTTCATGCTGGACATGAAATCAACTGCTCTACTTCTGTTCCTCGGCATCAAGTGTATTTTTTTTCATGAATAAACTGTTGTCCACTGAAATCGGGGTGAGTAATTAGATTTTTTTCATCCCTTAGTTTCTTTGAAACTGGTGTATGTTTTTTAGGGAAATGTCATTTGTGTAGACCTATTTCCAAGCCTGTTACGGTGCAGAGCATTACCAGAAGTGGGTTCATTACAGCATCCAAGAGGTAAAGAATTATTACATTATCCCAATCAAGGATCAACGCTATATTAAAGTGGGAACTCAGGTGGTGTTCTAACTCTCCATCTTCCTTAACCTTGAATTCTACAGTTTCAAAAAGCCATGCCAAAGACGATGAGGATAAAGAAGAGTGGTAATGGATGGGGGAGTCTGATGGTGAGGACCAATGAGTTGAGCATTCCAGGAGATCGGTAAACTCCTCCCTTGGTATCTCTTTTTGTTATCCACCTTAAGGTGAAAACCAAGTGGAAAGAGTTAAAAGTTGCTCAAAACCAGATCAGGATATTACAAAGTCACAAATGATGATTAGAGTTTATCTCTTTTTCTTTTTACAGTTGTGATCTTTGGGATCATTATGATTCACTTCACTGGGCTGAGGGAGAAGCTATCTTCAGACATGTAATTTTGTTATTTCTGCAACTTTGCCATTATAGAGAGAGATAGGGTGAGAACTATATTAGATCTTATGAAAGTATTCATGATTGTTGTTTTATACATTTTTACAGATTGTCATCACTCTTGAGATTTATGTTGAGAACATTGTTTGGATTCCTTTTGGTTATCAAGGGTTGAAAGCATGATGATTAAGATTGTGTAGTTAGAATGTCAATCCTATTTTCATTCTTAAACAATTTTAAAAATTATAATATTTTTAAAATAAACTGAATGTTAATTTCTAGAATCTAGCATAGATACAAATTATAAACAAAGTCATGTGCTATTATTTAAGGCCTTTTTGCAAAAGTAACTCAAAACTTGGAGTCAAACAGAAAACTAACATTTTCTATTTGACTCATTTTTTTTTGAGATTTTCACCCCACACCTGCATTTTATCTACGAAAATGCCATTAACTTTTTTTTTTTGGTTTTTCGAAAATGGCTTCTTTACTGCCTCAACCTCATCATCTTCAAGTATTTACAATATTGCCACTACCATGAATAGTTCAACAACCTTGTACTACCTGTTTGGAGCTTTTAATGCCCTTTAATGAATAGTTCAACAACGTTGTACTACCTGTTATGAGCTAAAAACAACATTTCTTTCACTTTCTCTCCATATTCATCCAAAAAACTCAAGCTTTTGATTCAAAATATTTTATGGTTGACAGAGCCATATTTCTTTCGTTTTGACTTACGGTTGTTTTCGTTTGAGGTTCTGGGTGGTTGGAGAAGACCCTGTGTGCAAACGAAGTCATCTCACCTAGTTTAAGGTACGAATTTGAATTTTTTTTCAAGATCTGTTCGCGTAGAAGACTTACTCTTAAGTCATCTGTATGTAGAAGACTTACTGATAAGTCTTCTGGTCAAAACGAAAGACTTAATCTAAGTCGTCCGGCTTTGTTTGTTAAAAAAAAAAACTCTAGACGACTTATATATAAGTTGTCTACGAAAAAGGGCTAGTTTTGCATTTGACCGAATCGTGAGATCTTTGACTATTGCTGGACGACTTATAATTCAGTCGTCTCTGAGAAAATTAAAATTTCAATATTTTATTCAAACTAGACGACTTAAACGTAAGTCGTCCTAAGTTAGTTTTGTAATTTAAAAATAAAACTTGAAATTTAACTTTCTCCAGACGACTTAATTGAAAGTCGTCCAGCCAGACGACTTAATTTAAGGTCGTCCGGGTGAAGCAAGGTTTGACCAGAAAACTTGGGAAAAATTCCCGAAATCGTTGAAAACACAAAACCAAACGGTAAAAGTAAAGGAAAACAACATCCATCCTAATAAAAACCCATAAATCTGCAAGAGAAGCCTTCGATTTACCTTGGTTTTGTATCGGATCAAAATCGCCTCGAAATCACCTTTGAGAGAAACGGCGTTAGGGTTTTATGAATTTCGCGAAAAAGTGAGTCAAAAAAAAATCATCTTATATATTGGGTAAATAATCCGGTTAGCTTTAAAAGTACAGTCGTCCGGTTTAGACGACTTACAAATAAGTCGTCTGGCGGATAATGTACATCAGACGACTTAATATTTAGTCGTCCGTTTACAGACGACTAAATATTAAGTCGGCTGAGACCCTAAAATGAACCCCTAAACTAAAATGACTAAATTAACTAGCTAACCACGTTATAAAATTAAATTATACTTCAATACTATTTACTATACACGCTTAGGTAATTTTTAAATTTTTCAAAAACGGTTTTAATTCTTTCCAAAATCTAACCCTAAGAACACATACAATACTACAACATATGTTGATGAAACATAAACTAAAGAATATCATGACTCATTATTTTCACTCATCTATGCTGAAAAAAATTGAAATTTGTTATATCTTAATTTATATCTCTTAAGACATATGTTAATTACATAATTCCCATTTTTCACTTATCAAAATATTTTTTACCAAATTTTTAAATTATGTTTAAGAATAACTGTCCAGACGAGTTTCAGTTAAGTCGTCTGGACAGACGACTTGCGAGGGTTAAAAACGTAAAAAAAATTCCATTTTTTCTGTTTGTAAACAAGGGGATAGTTGTAATTTCAATAGCCTTTTAAGTTATTTTTGCCTTTGACCCAAGTTTGGGTATTCTTTTGAGTTTGACTCCAAGTTTTGAGTCACACTTGGCAATTTTCCCATTATTTAAACCTGACTAATGGTTTACGGGATATTTCGAATTAATCCGTTTGACAGAAAGAAACTGTTACTCATCTTAATAAGACAATTGACAAGTACTTATCGTAGCATCATATTTTTAGGTGGTTTTGTGATAAAACACTGTCATCTTGAAGTTATTTGGTTGTTAGCTTATGTAGTTCTTATTGTTGACGAGAATTGGAAGAAAACCATTGATCGTCATAGTCCAGGTTTAAGGTTTGATTCTAGCTAGCTTCAAAGTCTAAAATGTCTCTTAAAGGCGATGATTCAGTGACCAAGTAACTTTTCAATCCTGATTCTCGAAAAGCAGCAATTGGACGTGTTAGCTCCATTGATTCTGGTGAGAGAAGCATAAATATGTTTTATCATATAACCATGTGGGAAAAGGTATATAGATTTGTTCTGGTATTGTTTTAACTTAATTCACGTTTTATTTGTTTTGAAATTATGGGGTTGTGGTTGGTTTACAATACATAGATATATGGAAAATGCTCAGATGTTTCATGTAGGAAAGAGTTGATGTGCACACCGGAATAAATATGATCTTAAAAATCAGAAATTACAAATAAGAAGAAAAAATAAGTTGTCAAAGGTTTTGTTTTCAGCAAAACAAAAATCTGATTTATTATGCATTCTTATATTATTTTGTGATCATTTGATATATATGTCACCAAAATTAATATTGTATACTCCCTCCGTTTCTTTTTACATGATGTTTTAGAAGGTTTAAGTTGTTTCAAAATAGATGATGTTTTAAAATTTTAAGGTATGTTTTGAGGTTTTCAGGTATGTTTTGAGGTTTTAAGGTTAACTTTAACTTTATTGGAAACTGTTCAATCAATAAAATTTTACAGTTTTTTTTGTAATTGATCGAATGATTTTAAAATTATATCTTTAAAAGTACTTTCTAGATAAATGTAAATTTTTTAATCTTTGTGTAATATGGTAAAATTTCATCTATTAAGAAACGGATGGAGTATATAACTTTCATTTATATGATAGAAAAGTATTTTTCAAATGTACAAAACTATAAATCTTATTATATTTTCATTTTAAAATTTGAATAACAAATAATTTATAAATGATAAACCCGGGCGTAGCCCGGGAAATGGCCTAGTCTTTTTAATAAGCTCAATTTTTAGATGTTGGGCTATCATACGGTTGGTTTAACAAGTGTCTGCTGTTTTATTTCCGTGGAAGTTTTGAATCTTATGCAAATAATCTTTCACATACCCGAAGTTATTATTTAGAAATTCCAGCTTAAAAATAGCATTTTGTACCAAAAGTGGTAAAAATCTCGGACACAAGGAAACCGATCTTTTTCAGTGCCACTAAGCCACCAATACTTTGGTAAAATAGAACAAGTATCTGCGGTTACAAAAAAAAAACCAATCGTTTAAATCTATCATGCTTTTATTTTCAACAATAGTAAATATATGTCGCTAATTAAGATATACCCGAAAAAATTTGACAGAAAATATATCTTCGATTACTGGTTATGTTGTAGCATTTATAGCATACTAGATGGTTCTCCACAAATTTGTGGATATAAATATTATATATATATATATATATTATATATAAGAAATTATATATAAATTTATAAATTTTGAATAATAATTAAAATATTAAAAGATCCTCTTATATATTAATTGAAAACTCATGTAAGTGATTAAAAAGTCATTTAAGTGATTTATAAAAATGTTTTATTAATATGAGAATTCTCCAATTAATTATTTTAACTTGATTGGTTAATTGCTTTTAATTTTGATTTATTTATTTTATTAAAAAGTAAATCAAGAACTAACTCACATTAATAACCAAACAAATTATACTTACCAATAATGGTTATCACAAATATATATTTAAGGAAATTATGTCATTAATTTTTAGATTTGTGTTATAAATTATTTTGTGCATTTAATAAAAGTTTTAATAAAAAGGAGACTTAAAAACGTTCTCTTTCATATTTTATAGATAATAATAAAAAACAAAATTAATGGTTAGTAATTTTATTACGTATTGATTGTATTTATAATAATATAAAAATTATATATAACATAATTAAAACTATAAATAAAATTGATGGGAGATATCAAACATATTTAATATTTTACATTAATAAATCTATAAGTTCAATATGTACTGTAAAAATTTATAAATTAATTCACGTTTGAAATGAATTTCTTAAGAAAAAATATTTAAAAATAAAAATATCTATATATATTATATATATATAACAAAAATAAAATAAAATTAGTAACTATTAATTTTCATTAGTTGAGTATTGTATAGATAGTGGTATACAAGAATATGTATATATAATTTAATTTTAAAGTAAATGTTAAACTAATTTTAGATATTAAGAAAACAAATTGGAGTTAAATTTTCAATATCAAACCTATAAAATTTATAACGGTTATAAAAGAGAATAAGTTATATTATACATATTAAAAAATAATCAGTTTAAGGAACTTTTTAAAAAACTTTCTTTGCATTTACATAGATAACTACAAATATACATAATCATTTATTATTGACTTACAAACCATACCAATTATCTATATGGTGCGTCTAACTATTTTTATTTATCTGAATTATTTGATTATTTATATAAAATTTTTGCATATTTGGCGTTAAATGATTCATATGGTATCTAAGCTTTATTAGTCGATGAAATTATTTTGTGATTTCAGCAATTATTACCATGTTATACATCATCTTTTGGAAATATTATTTGTGCTTTCATGTATATATTAATTTTATAAAATATTATTTGATATAATAAAAATAATGTAGTATTAATTTAATCAAATTCAAAAATCAAAATTTCATACGGTAGTTATTCGCAAATGACATTTGAGGCATATTAATTAATTTTACTATAGTTATCGATAAAAATCTAATAAAATAATATAAAATCTTAATATATATTTAAATTTATGAAATATTAAAATTTTTAAATATATATATATATATATATATATATATATATATATATTATTTTTTTTTTATTTATTTAGAATATATGTATATAGCAAATAAAATTTACATTCAACTTTTAAAAAATAAAGTATAATATGTCAAAAATATAAAAAATATTATATTATATTAATTTTTAGAAGAATTTAACTCCAAATACTTTAAAAATCTAAATTTTAGTATTGTAGTTTAGAAGCATTGTATTTGGTAATAATGGAGTAATATTATCCTAAGTCAATAAAAATATTATTTTACTCGCTTTTGATCATATAATTAACGAACTCATTATCAATGAACCTAAAAATTTATTTTAAAACAGTTTATAATCATCACATTATCTTCTCTATCGTCTTATTTAATTTTAATGCAAATTAATTCTAAATTGCAAAGTTTTCATAATTTAATGTATATAATTGATGAATATTTATAAATGAAATTATCACATTAACTTCTCGAACAGATAGTATCCATCATATTTAACATCTTGTTATTTCTTTCTTTATTATTTCTTTATTTTTATCACATTTTAACATGCATTGCTAATGTTTTATTAAATTTCTTACATATTTTTTTGCTAAATATTTTCTTTTCTCTCTAAATATTAACACAAACCATACAATTTATCAATTAAATACTCATCTTAAAATCTCTTTTCAGTTATCACATTACCTTATTTACTATATTATGGTAGTTTTGACTTAAATTCTAAACATTTTATAATTGCAAAACTCTCACATATTCTGTTGAATATAATCCGTCAAATCTGATATATTAAATGACTAAAAGTATACTTTCAGTGTACATGGCAATAATCACACATTTATATTAATATGTAATTATAACAGTAATTTTAGTTATTTTTGAATTAAAGACTAAACATTTTCTTTTGCAAATTTCTCTTTGTTCTCCAAATTTTCTATTTTTCCTATAAATGATTTATATTCGATTATAAATAACATTAAAATTCTAATAAAATAATTTTAGAAGCTAAAATATACTTTTTTAGTTATAAAAAAATATTGATGACAAAAAAAGTTTATAAATGGTATATGAACTCTATAAGATATTAATAATTAACATATACTTATATATGAATATAATTATTTATGTAAAATATGAAATTACTATAGTGATTTATATATTGTTTTTCTGTTCATTATGTTATGTTGTTTATAAATATAAAAATAATTAATTAAACAGTTTTATTCGTTATAAATTCCAAAATTAGTTACTAGGAATCACTATTTGTAATATTATTTAGATTATGCAACTGATATTAATTATTTATAGTTTTACATTTTATCCCTAGATCTAATTAAAATTAAATAATATTTAAAAAATCATCGACTAATGTTTTTTTATAATTTTCTTAAGACATCAATAAGCAAAAGTCACTTAAATAACTTCTAGTTTAATATATAATTTATATTTCTATTTTATTTTTTATAAATAATTTTAAGATTCTGATAAAATCATTTTGGAAGCCATAATTTATTTTTTAATTTTCTTAAAAGATATTTAAAAATTATTTAAAAATCATATATGGACATTATAAAATATTAATAATTAAAATAATATTTTATACATTACTATTACTTTCTATATAAGAATATGTAAAAACATTGGAGATAGTATGTAATTATTTTATATTGATTTCTAATTAAATAAATTATTTATTATTTTAACATAAAAAAGAAATAAATATTATTATTCTTTCTATACTTTTGACAATTAGTTACCATAAATAATTATTTGTAATATTATTTAGATTATTTGGTAAGTGATATTAATTTATAAACTCACCTTTTATTTAAAATTTAGTTAAAAATAATTAAAATTAATAATCAGTGATAACTGATTGAATCCTCTTATAGTTAGCCGAAGGTGGATAATATATAAAGATATATTGTCTTTTTGTTTTGAGAAAAGACTTTGTATAAAAAATGTATGGATTTTGATTTTACAAATAGAAACTTTAAAATATACCACACGCCCAAGATCGGGCTCGGTTAAGCAAACTAAATCCAAAATTATACATACATACCGACCGACCATCCAACCCGAGAGGAGATACCCAGCCTAAACTGGAGACGGAAACCCTAATCTTGGAAGAGAAGCACAACTCATCACTGCGCCGCCAAGCTTTAGACCATTTCCGAGAGAAACTCCAATATGCCAGACAACCACCACGAGTCAAGAAGAAAAAGAGAGTCTTGTCCTTGTATAATAATCTTCGAGAAGAGATCGGTCCGGAAAAAGAGCAGCAAACCAGAACTGAGGGAAAATATAACCCACTCCACGCAGGCGAAAGAAGAGGAAAAGGAGGAAGGACCCACAAGCGGAGCTGAACCACCGGGAAAACTCCTAGAGGAACAAGATCTGAAGTCCACAACCAACTCTGGCCCAAAAGGCAACTTCCAATGAGCACCGATCAGGAGCCCACTTACAAACGCCCCACAACCGCGACTTCAGAGCACCGCGACAACTCCACACCTCACTTAGTTCGCCAAACCCACTACCCAGAAATGGTCGAGAAGGCAAAGAGACCTAAATCCCAACTCCAACAGCCCACCGGCATGCAAACAAACCTCACATCTGTAAATAAGGTCAATATTGGCTAACCGCAGATGAAACACTGATGGGAACAAAATAGATGGGGGCGACGTGACTCTCACACCGGCGGAGAGGCAAACGAGATGCTTTCGTGGTAGCGCTAAGGTCATGTTTAACCCAAAAACCCTAAATGGGGTTCTTAATTTTTTTTTGCTGATTATAAAAAAAATAAAAACAAACCAATTGCAGATCGTCACATGTCAGTGGAACCCGCGAATAGGGCAAGAACCTCTTTTAAAAGCCTTGGATAAACATTTCCTAAGGTTTTTCTATTTTAAGAGAGAAGGCAGAAAAAAACATTTCTCTCTACTTCCCGTGTTTAAGGGTCGGGAAGTTTTTATAAAGATATATTGTCGTTAGAATTTTTACAAAAAAGCTATACAAGTGTTGTTGGACAGCAAATCTCGAATCTATATCAATCTTATCCCCCACTTGTGAAGATTTGAGAATCATTCTAATTAAAGAATACTGCACCCGCCCAATATTTATTTGCATAAATGATAATATATATTTTAAAATTTACCCATTTAAATAATTATATAACATGACATTTTTAAAGATAATAATTTTATAGTTTATATCAGATAACATTATTATATCTTGAACATCATCAACTGTATCATCCATATTTTTAAAATATGACCCGTATATTTGCACAGACTATTTTTATTTTCTTATACATTTAAATTTTATGATAATGTATATAAAATATATGATGCTATATATTTTATACTTTCAACATTTATCATATTAACCTTACATGGAATATTATTTATATGAAAATATACGTAAGATAATATATTTATATATTAATCTATATATTATACACTTGATTCTTTTTATGTGACTGTTATTTTAGTTATTATTTATAAATAATAAAAATATAATTATATAGCTTTAAAAATAATATTTTCATTAATTAATTAAAACTAGGTTTATTAATCATTTCGAAACACATCTATATAAAACAAAAAGGAAAATTAAAAAAATACTAAAAGCTACTTTATTAGTTATTGTTGCCATAATTTCTTAATAAGAATTTAATTTTAGAAATGTATTAATTAAACATCTAAAAGCAAAAAATCCGAAAAAGTAGATCAATTAATAATTTCAATGAAAAATTAAGAAGTGCTTTATTTGTGTACGGCTCTTTTAATAATATTGATTTACTCAGTTCGTAAACTATACGACCAAAGTGTGATGGCCTGTTATTCCCCATATATTAAAGGATAAGCAATTTTGAAAATTACCTTAAAGTTTATTTACAAGGTATGTGACGTATCTTCATGAAAAACTATTATTTTGAAAACGTTGATGTGTCGAGTAGAGAACGTTTCTCATAAAAACTTTAATGCAAACTATTACTTTTCTTTTAAATAATTTTTTACGTAAAAAATAATGCATTCACACATTAATTTTCCTAATTCTACCGCATACAATTTAATGTGTTTACACATTAATTTTTTTAATCAAATCATTTTTAGTTTCTGTATTCTTAAATTTTGTATTAGTGAATTGAACTTCTCTTCAATCAACTACTGAATAATATCATTGGTGAATGAAAAAAAATATTAATACATCAACTAAAATGTTAGAAGAAGAATGAGTTTAGAAATTGAATATATCGTACCTTGCCGAACTTTGTCTTGATTGAGATTTCTGGAAAAACAATTGAGGTGAAAAAACCACACACAAATTTGGATCTTTATTTTATTTAAGTATTTTTTTTTCAAAGTTTTCATATAAAATCAAGAATTAAAAACAAAATCAGACTGGTAAAAAGTATCAGAAAACAAAAAAAAAACTTTATAAGAAAAGAAATTCGCAAAATCGATTGAAAAACAAAATTCATGTGCTCACATATTTTCGACACAATTATAACATCTTTCACTCGATTATATTGTGTTTTATTATATTTACCAAGAATTTTTATAAGAAAGTACACGTTATTGGTTATAGATTACGTTAGTTTTGCAACATGTCCACCAATATTAATATGACGTCCAACCATTTTTTATTAATAGTCTTAAAGTATGGTCTCATAATCATTTATGTAAAATAAACCCAAATTTTTTTGTAATGCATTTTTTTTTTATATTAGTAGAAGAAAATAAGTTTGATAAAATATATGTATCCGAAGAACCGAACCAAATTTGATTTGAAAGTAATAAAATAAACTAAAATTGATATGTACTTAGATAGATCTATTTTTTATATATATTTGGATGACCATACCCGAATCCAATTCAACCTGAAATATTTTGGATACCGAAAATATCTATATCACAATTATAAAGTTAAATATATTAATTATTTAAAATCTTATATCTATTAGACATTCAAACATATGAAAATATCTAAATATTATTAAAATAGTCACAGGTAAATATCTATAATAGCAAAAAATGTTCAAATACTAAAAATATTTATATGTTCTCCATCTAAATATTTAAATTGAACTAATTTTATGTAAATTTAAGTATTTAGTTTTACATTATTCAAATTTATATGTTTTATGTTATTTTTATTTTTATTTTCAGATTTTGAGAACTTAAGTATATTCAGATTTTTTTTAAAAAAATTACATAATTAAAATGGGTATCCGAACTCAAACCGAATCATCAATGATTCGAACCAACTCTAAACCAAATTCAAATTGAAATTTGTAAATATATGAATCATATTTAAATTTCTAATTTTAAAAATTAGAATTCTGAATAGACCAACTAAATCCGAACAGATTACTGAATGTCCATTTCTAGGGAAAGCTATACGATAAATCCCTTAGTACAACGCAAAATAAATAATCTAATCAATTGTTTCATTTTGGGCACAACGCAGATCACTACCTAGTTATGAGGGTATAGGGCAAACGTGTATAGCCCCAATAACTATACGTGTATAAGGGCATCTCCATCTCCACTCCTTAAATTACTCCAAAATAGAGTGATGAACAAAAAATAAAATATTACCCTATGGAATAATGCTTTTATTTTTTACTCATTACTCTATTTTTCACTCTATTTTACTCAAAAATGAAGTATGTTTTGGAGTGGGGATGAAGATTCTCTAATGAACCTATTAAGTGTTAAACAATATGCTTATATGCTTATATTTTCTGTTGAAACTCGTAATCGTCATATATAAAAAGTCTATAGGGGCCCAAAAAAGCTTCATGGTATTATTGTTTCTCTTGCTAGAATTTTGCTAACTAGTACTCCCTCTGTTTCTAAAAGATGAATGTTTTAAAGTTTTCACACATATTAATAAAACATCTAAAATTTTAGTTTCCAATATCTTAATTCTCACAATTACTATTTTCCATAAATTTTAACCAATAAGATTTTGATTAACACTTTGAAATTTGCATTTTATCATTAATTCATGCATTGAAAATGTAAAAATGTAACTTTTTGAAACAAAGTTTTTTTCTAAAACATGTATCTTTTAGAAACAGAGGGAATATGATATATCTGGCTGGCGTCTGCCCGCTTTCCGAGAAATATAATATCAAGTTAGCATTTTATATTAAGTTATCTCCCCCGCCAGTTGTCTTATTAGTTGCTAGCAAATAAATACATACATAGCCTGATGGTCTCATTGTATATTTGCTATTTCTCAAAATCAAATTCTTCATTTGAGAATAATGTCGTCTTAAGTTCATGGTTTGATTCCTTGTTCTAAACAGAGACTCAAGTTTCAGCGAGTAGAATTACCTCAGATCGGGTTTATCTATGTGGTGAAATTTATATATTGCCTCAGTTGTACCACAAAGATTAATATATTGAAAGCATTTGATTCAATTCAATGGCCTTTTCTCTTAAATGTTCTCACATCAATGAATTTTCCCCAGCCTTTTATTTGGATCTCCTTATGCATATCTACTAAGAGAGGATCCAGGCAAGGATGTTCGCTTTCCTCGTACCTATTTGCCATTGTATTATCAAAACTCTTAGATAAGGCGGCGAATGTACAAAGATTTGGTTATTATCCTCGTTGTAAAGATCTGAATTTGACTCACTTGGCATTTGCAGATGATTTAATGGTTTTGCATGACGGAAAAGTGACATCAGTTGAAAGCATTGTCGATGTGTTTAATCAATTCGCAAAGTTCTCAGATATAAATATAGACATAGATAAGTCAACCAAGTATTTAGTACAGAAACTATTTGTATTGAAATGGTGTAAATGTTTAACTTTAAAGTAGGTCAGCTTCCAGTGTGTTACTTGGGGTTACCTTGAATCACCAAGAACATGAGAAGTAACAGTTACCAGTCTTTTATCTAAAAGCAAATAGGCTTCTGGAAAATCGCTTTGTATCATGTGCAGGAAAACTCAAACTTATACGTTCAATCCTATATATGGAGTATATCCAGTTTATGGTTTTCTGTCTTTCATCTCCCATGTGCATGTATTAAATAAATTATAAGCTCCGCTCAGCTTTCTTTTGGTTGTGACATGATTTAATCCTCGGAAACCAAAGCTGACTTGGGAGGAGGTTTTCCGTCCATCATATGAAGGAAGACTTGAACTCCGCTCGCTATAAGAAATCAACAAAGTTACTCTACTTAAGCTCTTCTGGAGGTTGGTGACAAATAAATCATCCCTATAGGTTATATGTATCAACACAACTCTCCTCGAGAACGAGTATATCTAGTCGGTAAATATGATGATAAAAAAAGGTTCAGAAATGTGACAAACGATTTTAAAGATCTGGCACGACAAGTCTGCTCGATAATTGGTCTCGCCTATGCTGTTTGATGGATTTTAAAAATCTGGCACGAAAATTCTACTCGATTCTTTAAAATACCATGAATTTGATAGTATGTTATTTCAAAGAAGTTTATTACATATATTTAGTCGATTACAATAAAACTATACCAAATCGATAATGAAAACGATGAACTAATTAGATCTAGATTTAAACAAAGAACTTCAATTTTTTTTCCACCATCGTATTGTCCATGATTTTTCTGATGTAATCAAGTTCTTCATTTGTTCTTCACCAGAAAATGTCATTGATCCTCAAATATTCCACCTAAGGCAAATAAATTGTTCTTGGACCGAATTCGGCATCAGATGAATCTGGATACCCAAGTCATGTCACTGCTTTAATTAGAAGGCATTACATTGCACAAACAAACACAACTACTCTTGACTCGGCTCAATTTCAGGTAAATCAATTTTATGAAGACACGATCAGTCAAGATCTTTAGGGTCATGAATACATTGAATCTCCAGAACATCAACAATGAAATAGTTGTTGATCATGAAACCAACAATAAGCCTTCTAATTAAAGCAACGATCAACAATGGTATTTTTTCAGGTTGTGGGTACCCGCAGTTTAAATTCGTTCACCCCCCCCCCACTTACCACATATATATTAAACTCAACTCGCAATCGCATCTGCAATTCAAATATTACACCTCTGTCGACTTGCACCTGCCTACAACGGTTCAAACAAGGAGGGTCCCCTATTTATAACTCAAATTCCTAGCTCTGCATTACCGTAATGAATCTAGGGTCATAGTGATAGAAGGAGTGCTCCTTTGTCATGTTTTGTCCACTTTTGCCTTTTCCATGCACCTAGACTTTTATTTGGTAAGGGGTGGTAGAATAGGATTTCTTCATTCTCACATCGTTGAAGGTTTCAAAACAAAATCCATATATCAATTACCTTGTTCTATCTGGGATACAAATGTTGAGCATTATGTTACGCACCATTTTCGTTGGACGGTTCGTGACCACGGGACACGCTTATTGTGGGATCATCAAGACTGGGGTAAAAGTTTCACAGAGGTTTTGGTTGTGTGATTGAGAGAAACCCCAATGGGGATATTAGAGCTTGAACTAGACGATTTGAGAGAGAGACTAAGTGAGAGTGTTTATGTGAAAGTTTAAGGTGATTAATGGAGACTAGAGAGACTAAAGAGACTATGAGTTTATGAAGGAGAAAGGGGATAATCCCCCTCCCCCCCTCCCATTCCCATTCAGTTTATTCATTATGTTGGACAATAAAACATAAATATAGATAAATGAAAGAAACAAGGGTTTACAAAATAAATCAGAGTAAGCATGTGGAGTCAAAGGTAGGAGGACCCTAAATTTGAATTGCTTGGACCAGGAGGCTCACATGCTTGTCCAATGAGGGGCTGAGGCGTGGTCTTGTCTTGGACAGGCTGTCAAGTGCTGGATCCTTGACAGAATAAGTGGACAGGAATGGCTCTGTGTGGACTGGGGAGAAAGGCACCTTCCTGGTTTCTTCCTAAGGCATCTTGAAGATGCTAAATGGATCTTTCTCCCTTGGATAACCTCACACGCCCATACCCTTGCCTTGTGACCCAAGTCTTCGTGAAAGAGGAGTGTACGGATTCCTTGGCTGTACCCTTTTGGTCCCTGTTTTTTCACAAGCCTAAAATGTGGTTCAATGGTCGATAAAGTGTGTTCTGGGTCGACAATGTCCGTACGGTCTGTACAGTCCGTACAGTCTGTACGGCTGTCTGTACGATCGCTCTATTTTTGTACATCTCGACTTCACTGTAAACCCTTCATGAACGTTGATATAGCAATGCATAAGCTTCTGGACACTCCTTAGATCTTGACAGAACTTCTAAGAGGTTTGTCCCTAACTTTGCATATAACTTTTAGTGGTCCATTTATCACTTCAAGTTTAACACCCCCCCCCTCAAGCTTGACTCTGTAGATCCTAAGTCAAGCTTGGAACTCTGAAGTCACTCTTCATTAAAAACCTTATCAAAGGAAACCCATATGGGACAAAACCTTGATAAGGAAAAGAGTAAACTCATTGAAGGCCTAAGGATTGGCCATTGAGTTCTTTGTGTCTTAGAACCAATGTGGTTGGACACAAAGAACTCTGGATCATGGCCTAACTTGTGCAGCAATGATCTTCACATCTTGCGCACTGATCAAACTTTACTTGACCTCTTCTTAGACCCGGTTTTAGTCTCTCCCTATCAACTGAATTCACAGCCATCTTAGAGAAGCTAGGAAACAACCTTGATCATCTTCAGTGAGGCTCAAACCATGGTACTCTTTAACTCAGACTGATGTTGGTCTCTCCCCCTTTCACTTATCCTCCTGATAGGTTCAAGTGCTTGGACACACACCAGATCTTCCTTGATAGAGTTACCAGTACCTGATACATCATTCCACAAGTGTATCAGTCCTCAAGAGATAAACCTATCATGAATGTATATAAAGATAATATCAAGTTTACTCCCTTGTTTAAATGGTGAGGAATGGCTTATTTGAACAAGCCACTTGAACCCTTCACTGCTAAAACTCTCTCAGATCTCCGAAGGTCTTTAACACCCCCACTCAAGCGTGAGACCTCTTAAAGAAACAAGCTTGGACAGCTTGATGGCTTCATGATCCAGACTGAACAAACCATTGCAACCTTCCTTCATCACTCGTCAACTTGATGGACTGCTGATCCCTCAGCTATCTCTTCATCCACCTCACACTGCATTGATAGAGTAACCTTCTTCATACACAGCCAAGACTACTCTGAACAATCTCTTGACTAGACATGCTATTGCCTAAACCCAGTTGGCTCCTTCTTCAATTTTCTTGCAATGGTACGGAAGAAAACAGGTCACTGTGCTTAGGATATTCTGGTAGCTCACTTAACTCCCCTCCTCAAGCTTTGAATTAGTCTAGGTCCAAGCTTGAAGTGAGCCGTATTGACCTTTAAGATCAAGAGTGCAACATCCCTAGGACTGCACATACAATCACTGATCAGCCCTTCCTTACAGAACCAATGCCTTAAGGTCACCAGTCTCCTAAAGACTTAGGTGATGACCTCGCCTTGTGTTTCCACACACACACCCCAACGACCACTTTCCATTGCTTTAACAATGGGCACTGCTGCTCTTGACTTTGGATTGTTGATGGACTCAAAACACTCTTTGTGAACCTGAAACATCACTTAAACTCCAAGCAAGATAAGACACACGCATTGGGATCAAACCTGTACTAACCATCAAGTTTGATCACCAATGTCTCAAGCTTTGCAACAGATTAAACCAGACATTATCAAGTTCTAATCTTTTCAAGCAACCTCTCTAAGCATAAGCAAGATTATATGAAGTTCAAGACAAGGCATTTAGGCATTTTTAAAACTCCTTAATCTGCATCTGACATGAATCTATATGCAGCAATTTAAGGCAACAACAAGATGATAATATGCAATAACCTTAATCAGTCTCTAACTCAGGAATGCAACCAGTTTAAATAACTTTAATCAACATCAAACACACATTCATTTAGAGCTGGGATTAAGCATCATTATCATCAACCTACATCAGTCTCAATGCAACAACCTTAGGCCATTTCATTTCTTGACATCAAGTAGGTTTAGACAACTACTAACTCCCTAACAAGCTTCACTAGAATCGGGGTTAAGCATTTTCTCAATCACCAAACAAGTCTCTTTAAGCATCATGGGATAGATTCTAATCAAGTCTACTTAATTTAGCAATCGTAAACAATATCCTCACGTTATTCAACTCAACACAACACAACAACTAGTCATTATCACACACAATATCAAGAAGGGACAATAATAGCTTACAGCCAAGGAACCAGATTGATTCCTTGAACCTCCAATAGCATAAAGGTCATGACTTTGTTGGATTTGAGAGTCTGGATCGTCACCCACCTCCTTATCCTTCACTCAACGACCACCTTCTTGTATCTCCAACTCAAAACACCCCTCCTTTCTTCATACTATCAGCTCGACCTTTTCTGGATAATCTTCTTTTGAAACCAGATGAACATATATTCTTGGACAAGGAAGTTTCTAGATGAGGTTCATGACGCCTCTCCATCCACCTTTGCTTCCAACAAGGCTTCTTCATCAGGTACATACAGGAAAACGGTTGAGAGACAAGTAAAACACACCATGGCTTCAATCTTCTTCTTTTTCCAGAAACTGAACTCGGATGGATATGTCTTCAAGGTTTGGTTTTGAGCTGAGAAATTAGTGTGAGGTTTGCGGATGCTTGAAGCTCAGGTTCTGATGAACCTGGCTCTAATACCATAAAAGTTTTACAAAGGTTCTGGTTGTGTGAGTGAGAGAAACCCCAATGGGAAGATTAGAGCTTGAACTAGGCGATTTGAGATAGAGACTAAATGAGAGTGTTTATACGAAAGTCTAAGGTGATTAATGGAGACTAGAGAGACTAAAGAGACTATGAGTTTATAAAGGAGAAAGGGGAGAACCCCCCCCCCCCCCCCCCCCCCCATTCAGCTTATTCATTATGTTTAATAATACAACATATATATATATAAATGAAAGCAACAAGGGTTTACAAAATAAATCAGAGTAAGCACGTGGAGTCAAAGGTAGGAGGAGCCTAAATTTGAATTGCTTGGACCAGGAGGCTCACATGCTTGTCCAATGAGGGGCTGAGGCGTGGTCTGGTCTTGGACAGGCTCTCAAGGGCTGGATCCTTGACTGAATAAGTGGACAGGAAAGGCTCTGTGTGGATTGGGGAGAAAGGCACCTTCCTGGTTGTTTCCTAAGGCATCTTGAAGATGCTAAATAGATTTTTATCCCTTGGATAACCTCACACGCACATACCCTTGCCTTGTGACCCAAGTCTTCGTGAAAGGGGAGTGTACGGATTCCTTGGTCGTACCCTTTTGGTCCGTATTTTTTGCACAAGCCTAAAATGTGTTTTAATGGTCGAGAAAGTGTGTTCAGGGTAGACCATGTCCGTACGGTCCGTACAACCGTCCATACGGTCGCCCTATTTTTGTACATCTCGACCATTTGCTCCCAAACTCCTCCAAAGTAATCTTCCTTCATTTTAAACCCTTCCTGAACCTTGACAGAGCAGTGCATAAGCTTTTGGACACTCTTTAGATCTTGACAGAACTTTAAGAGGTTTGGCCCTAACTTTGCACATAACCTTTAGTGATCCATTTATCACTTCAGGTTTAACATGGGGCAGGGACGTCTTTCAGGGAAAGGCCGTGCAGGACCAAGGTTGGATAGATCCTTTGGAGTTAGACAGACCGACCCAAAATATTTTGGGGTATCTGTCGCTGATCGTGGATATGCCTTTGAAGAAGGGACTGGGCCATCGCTGCAGAAACTGGTTGGGTATTGGAGTTGTACCCCTGATGAGCCCAAGGCAGGGCGAATCCAGTTTGAAATGATCCCGTGGAAGGAGGCTGGCTTGGTATGAAAGTGACATATCCAAGCGCGGCACGGTCTTCTGAGAAATACATGTGACAAATGATATCAGAGTCGAGTTCATTAAACGTTGCTCCTCTGAGCATCTAAGATGAATAATGAGTACCTTATTTCGGTGGCAATGTAAGGCGCAAAGCTAAGTCATCAAGTGAGTGGAGTCAAGGTGTCTCGCAACGGTATGTTACTTCGACAAGCACCCGGGGAGGGATAGGCTGGGAACCTTCATGTGATAACGAGAGGCGCGGAGTCGAGTCCTCTAGTGGAGTATTGATAAGATTTTTTCTCGTAACATTCAAATAAATGATCATGATAAATTCTCTTCTCTCCCGTGCACGAGGGCGTGCACATTGATGGGTCGTGGAGAATGTGACGCACCATTTTTGTTGGACGGTTCGTGATAACGGGGCACACTTATTCTGAGATCATCAAGACTGGGGCAGGGGTGTGCTTCAGGGAAGGGTTGTGCAAGACTAAGGTTGAATAAATCCTTTGGACCAACCCCGAAGAGTTTGGGGGTATATGTTGTTGATCGTTTATTTGCCTTTGAAGAAGGGACTAGGATATCGCTTCACAAACTATTTGGGTATTGGAGCCATACTACTGATGAGCCCAAGGTAGGGCGAATCCAGTCTGAAATGATCCAGTGGAAGGAGGCTGGCTCGGTATGCAAGTGGCATGTCCAAGCGCCACACGGTCTTCTGGGAAACTTCCATGGTTAAACGTTTCTCCTCCGACCACCCAAGATGGATAGTGAGAACCTCATCTCGGTGGCGATGTAAGGCGCGAAGCTAAGTCATCAAGTGAGTGGAGGCAAGGCATCTCGCAGCGGGATATTACTTCGCCAAGCACCCGAGTAGGGATAGGCTGGGAACCTTCATGTGGTTGAAAGAGGCGCGGAGTCGAGTCATCCACTGGAGTGGAGACAAAAGCTGTCTCTTTACATCCAAACGAACGATCATTGATATCGATCATATTTGCATAGTTTTGGTCATCTCTTTAAGTGCATTCCAGACATATAGGATATCATTTAGGCATACTTAGGTTGCATTCCATTACATTTGTCTATGTCAGGTATGGGAGATGTTCATTGATGAGTTTGGAGGCAATGGAGGCCAAAGAAGTGGAGTTTGGAGCGAAAGAGGGTGTAGCGACCAGGCGTAGCGACCAGCCTTGGTCGCTACAGACCCACAGGAAGAATCCGGGGACCATAGCGACCAGGCATAGCGACCAGCCCTGGCCACTACAGACACACAGGGGATTTGCGGATGCCATAGCGACCAGGCGTAGCGACCAGCCCTGGTCGCTACAGTCGTTGAGGCTGTGATTTCTACGGGTCAGCCCAGGCTTGTTGGGTTGACCCGATTTTTTTTCAAACTACTATAAATACTCTTTAAACCTAGTTTTTGAGATTATTCTGGTTTTTATCTGAGACATAGACTACTCTTGGTGAAGAAGATTGAATCTTGAATCCTTTTTTATTAATCTTATTCTGATTCATTGTTTATTTTTGTTCATTAGAAATGATTTACTCTGATTCATGGTTTTTGAGTTCGTCATGTTTGCTAGTGAGTACTCATCTGTAGGATCCATGCGTTAGGGTGACCTAGGGTGAGTAGGTAATAGGTTAGAAGGTTTAGTGTTAGATTGTTCACGTTCTATGATTATCGCTTGTCCCTAATGCTAGATTAGACTTGATCACTTTAATCTAGATCCTTAGGTAATTTGTACCCAAAAGGTGTTCGACGAAATGTCTGAACCCAAGCGATAACTCTCTTTACTTGCTTAACCAATGATAATTGATGTTAGGGAAGTTTAGATAGTCAATAGACTCATTCTTAATGATTGCTTGATTTAACTAGACCAAAGACATTTGATGTTTAGTGATTGAAAGCAAATGAACTTCTATCTTGATGAAGAACTAGTTTAATGGTACGTCTAGACTAGTAGAACTAGATCGTTCATAACGTTAACCGTCTATCTTAGATCAAAATCACCCAAAGTCAAAGCTATTGCCCATGGGTTCTAGTTCTTCCCATTTATTGATAACTCTATTTTCACGCCCGTGTTATTTTGTTACTTCACCCACACATCTAAATTGATTGCACTTAGATTAAGTTTATACTTGCATTCTCACTGCATCATGATCACTTAGGATTGGATTGACACTCATCTATACTACTTTGATTAGGATAGAGTAAAATCCTTTATCAATCATGAGAAATTCTCTTCTCTCCCTTGCACAAGGGAGTTCACATTGATGGGTGGTGGAGAATGTCACACACCATTTTTGTTGGATGGTTCGTTACCACGGGACACTCTTATTGATGTTTATCAAGACTAGGGCAGAGGTGTGCTTCAGGAAAGGGGCGTGTAAGACGAAGGTTGGATAGACCCTTTGGAGTTAGGCAGACCTACCCGAAAGAGTTTGGGGTATTCATCGCTGACCATTGATTTGACTTTGAAGAATGGAATAAATCATCCCTGAACAAACTGGTAGGGTACTAGAGTGATACCTCTGATGAGCATGAGGCATGGTGAAACCAGTCGGAAATGATCCAGTGGAAGGAGGCTGGCTCGGTATGGAAGTGGCATATCCGAGGGCCGTACATCTTCCGGAAAAATCCTGTGACAAATTGTATCAGAACCGGGTTCGTTAAATGTTGCTTTTCCGAGAATCTATGATGGATAGTGAGGGACTCATTTCAGTGGCGATGTAAGGCACGAAGTCAAGTGAGTGTAGGCAGGGCGTCTCACAGTGGGATGTTACTTCTCCAAGCAATAGAGGAGGGATAGGCTGGGAACCTTTATGTGATGGCGAGAGGCACGGAGTCGAGTCATTCAATAGATTGGAGACAAGAGTTGTATCGTAACATCCAAACGAACAATCATGAGGAATTCTCTTCTCTCCCATGCACGAGAGCGTGAACATTGATAGGTGGTGCAAAATTTCACGCATCGTTTTCTTTGAACGGTTCGTGACCACGTGACACACTTATTGCATGATCATCAAGATTGGGGCAAGCGCATACTTCAGGGAAGGGGCGTTCAAAACCAAGGTTGGCTAAACCTTTTGGAATTAGAAAGACCGACCTAAAAAAGTTTGAGATATTTATCGCTGATCGTGGATCTGAAGAAGGACTAGGTCATCTCTGCACAAACTGGTCGCGTACCGTAGCCGTACCCTTGATGAGTCCGTGGTAAGACAAAACTAGTCAAAAATGATCCACTGGAAGGAAGCTGACTTGGTATGTAAGTGACATATCCGAACACCACACGGTCTTCCGGAAAAGCTTGTAACAAGTATCTCTTGCTATTTCAACGATGCCTTCTTTATTAGCATTTACCAAGGTCGGATGATCATATTTTCGTCCTCTTTATTCATTGTAAGTGCATCACCATCATTGAGTGATTGGGAATGGTATAAGGTGCTTGATCCGAAATATTCTTGCAGTTTATTTTAAAAATGACATGCACATTAGCTCCAGCACTTTAAAATCTCACTAAACTCCAAAAGAGCAAGAAATAGTGAATCTGCTCATATATTTGGTTGCACAACTTGTTTTGCTAAAAAAAATTACTATTATGTTTTAGTGAAAGTATCCCCTACTACAGAGTACACACCAAGAATGGGTGTGTTGTCCTTTTAGAATTTTTGTTCGCTTTCAAAAAGATTTGTACCAACGTGTCCCAAGATAGAGTTTTTCTTGGTCAATATTTCTAACGTATATCATGGTCAATATTTCTAACGTATATTACACTTGAACGGTTGATTACGTTTAGAGGCACTTTTTAACTTTCTCTTACATTCAAAGTCACTTCCCACATGTGGGACACTTTGTTGTGGACTAGCAATAAAATGTAGATAATTTTACCCTTAACGTATGTGTGGACGGATGATAAGTGGACGGGTGATTCGTGAATGCGTGGATGGGTGATGTGTGGTCGGGGATGAGTGTAAAGATTCAAGAAGCTTTACCAGAGTAAGCTCCACAACAGCTGAGGTTAAGGACATAATCCCAACAACAATATTTGTCAGTGGACGGGGACAAAAGATTTTGATTATGTTGTGGATGTGGATGCGGACGCTAACATAACCATAAATAAAGACCAAAGGAAAAACAATGATGAAAAAAATGTAGATTTGGAAGGCAAAATGTCTAGTCTTTAATAAACTCATAACAAATAACCAAGTTGATACCTGAAATAAGTAAAAAGTGAGCTCATGTATGGGTAGTATGATATATATTAATATTGTGGATATGGACAGAAAAACTATAACCAGTTGTGGATGTCATATTCATGGTCACATAATTTGCTACTTTAATAAGTAAGTTAACTTCTTTCAGTCACAAAGGAGTTGTGGATCTCATATTTATAGACACAATCTTGCTATTTTAATGGGTAAATTAATCTTTTTGTGATGGTTTTGCCCTTAGATGAGAGTTGTGTATATGATTTCGTGGGCAAAAGTTTCAAAAAAAAAAAGGAATGATGATGATAACTAATTTAAACAAGTTGAAGCAAAAAGAAAACAAAGTCTTAAATTTTTGTATGTTGGTGACTAATCTCTTGTTATTTTAATGAGTTTTATCTTTTCATAGTTTATTTAGATCATTTTAGAATTTATTTAAAAGTTTTGAATGTATGTATTTGTTCATTTGTATGGACATGGTTTGTAGTGCACAATTAGAAGTTTGGAGGTAAATAAAGAGGATGTTTCTGAACATTTTAAGAATTTTAAGGTAAAAATGTGAATAGCCAAAATATGAGATACCAAAAATGTAAAAAGCTAAAACTTCACCATTGTTGGTCTCAAGACCTTTGACTTCTTCTCATCACCCTGAAACTTCACCATTGTTTCTAATATACCCAGAAATTGATTAAGAAGATCCGTCTCATTGCAATCCTCACAACCCATCTTATCAAACTAACCTTCGTTTGCTTTACATGTCTCCAAAAGAGATCTCTCTGGAAACAACACAATTTGGGCAATTTAAATCCCAACAAGTGTTTAACATCCGGAATCAAATTTGAGCTTATTGCTTACTTTATAACTGAGTGTAACTAAAATTTCTCATATTGTCAAATCTGAAACTTAAACAAAAATCCAAACCCTAATTTTGAGACAGAAACAGAGGATATGGCTGACCCCAAAGGAAGACCACGACAAAAAAAGGTTTGCGGTGACGTTTATGGCTTCAGAAGCGCTAAAAGTTGCTCGTCATAGTTGAGGCCTGAGGTCTTGCGGTAACGTTTATGGAGATAGGGGAGAGAATGAAGAGTCTTGAAAATAAAAAAAATTGTACATTTTTGTTCTTTTTGTTTATATGGTTATGAGACCAATTTTTGTCTCCTCCATAAACCCCCTCTGCCTCATCCAACTTCCGTTACCAATAAAAACCAAATCAGATTCAAACACACAGACACAAAAAGAGAGATAAACAGAGAAAGAGAGATAGAGGGAGAGGAAAGTGTAGTGGTAGGTTAGTTGGAGGATATAATGGACAAACCACATAGAGAAAGTATGTCACATGCAAAATGTGTCTCTGTGTGCAAATACAAAGTGAGAATGTGTCTTCAAATGTAAATTTCTCATCATATATTTATCTCTTTAACCATCCTCCATTCATTTTTTTTGTATCAAAGTTATGGTGTATGATCAGAGAACCAAATCTTTTTTTTTAGTTTATAGAAGACCCTTGATTTTTATTTACATTTTTATCTGAACGAAGACTCTTGGATACAGCAAGAAAACAGCTTTGTGATTTTAAATATTATTACTATTGATTTATTTATACGTTTATATTCATCCCATACATTAGTATTTTAATTTAGTACATTCCCTTATTTTTTTATATTCAGAACTACATGCTAATCACTAAACCGTATATGATTAGGATCTTGGATTGCAAGTTGTTAAAAAAAATATTAGGCAGACGTTATCCATAATCTAATATTTAATGGATTATTACTCTAATTAATATGTCTCCCTAATTTAATTCGGAAATAAAAGTCAACTATAAACTCATCTTCCTCTTTTAATAGAAACACAAGAGACGGCCTATCTACTCTGTATTTCTCTTTCTCAACTCTGTAATCATGTCAGGAGCTCTAACTTGCTCTGCTGCCGACCTGTCCACCCTGCTTGGTCCCAACGCCACTGCAGCGGCGGAATACATCTGCGGGCAGTTAGGCACGGTTAACAGCAGATTCAGTGATGCAGCCTTTGCCATTGACAACACCTACCTTCTCTTCTCTGCTTACCTCGTCTTCTCCATGCAGCTCGGCTTCGCGATGCTCTGTGCTGGCTCCGTTAGAGCCAAGAATACGATGAACATCATGCTCACCAATGTCCTTGACGCTGCAGCGGGAGGACTCTTTTACTATCTTTTTGGTTACGCCTTTGCCTTTGGCGGATCCTCTGAAGGATTCATCGGAAGGCACAATTTTGCTCTTAAAGACTTTCCAACTCTCACCTCCGATTACTCTTTCTTCCTTTACCAATGGGCATTCGCAATAGCAGCAGCTGGAATCACCAGTGGTTCCATCGCCGAGAGGACTCAGTTTGTGGCTTACTTGATATACTCTTCTTTTTTAACAGGATTTGTTTATCCAGTCGTCTCTCATTGGTTTTGGTCACCAGACGGATGGGCCAGTCCCTTCCGATCACCAGAAGACCGTTTGTTTAGCACTGGAGCCATAGATTTTGCTGGCTCAGGTGTTGTTCACATGGTAGGTGGTATAGCAGGATTAATGGGTGCTCTTATCGAAGGTCCTAGACGTGGCCGGTTCGAGAAAAGTGGTCGGGCTATTGCTCTACGTGGACACTCTGCTTCGCTTGTTGTCTTAGGGACATTCCTCCTTTGGTTCGGTTGGTATGGTTTTAACCCTGGTTCCTTCGCCAAGATCCTCGTTCCGTATGAGTCTGGTTCGAGCTACGGCCAATGGAGCGGAGTAGGTAGGACAGCGGTTACAACCACGCTTGCTGGATCCACCGCGGCTCTAACAACACTCTTCGGGAAACGCTTCCTCTCTGGCCATTGGAACGTAACAGATGTCTGCAATGGGCTGCTTGGTGGGTTCGCGGCCATAACCGGGGGTTGCTCTGTGGTAGAGCCGTGGGCTGCTATCGTATGTGGTTTCGTGGCTGCCCTCGTCCTCATCGGATGCAACAAGCTCGCAGAGATCGTACAATACGATGATCCCCTCGAAGCAGCACAACTACACGGAGGATGCGGCGCATGGGGGCTTATATTCGTGGGACTTTTTGCAAAGGAGAAGTATCTTAACGAGGTTTATGGTGCGACACCTGGAAGGCCATACGGACTGTTAATGGGCGGAGGAGGGAAGCTGTTGGGAGCACAATTTGTTCAAATACTTGTGGTTGCAGGATGGGTTAGTGCTACTATGGGAACACTCTTCTTCATCCTCAAAAAGCTTCATCTGCTTAGGATCTCGGAGAAGGATGAGATGGCCGGTATGGATATGACACGTCACGGTGGTTTTGCCTATATGTACTATGATAATGAAGACGAGTCTCACAGGGTCACTCAGCTCCAAAGAGAGGACCCTTGATCTCATTTCCCTCGCTCGGCTATTCTTCGTGTTTAATTTACAGCTTTTAAGTATTTATGGGGATATTGTATCGTTTCATAATACAAACTTTGTATGGATACTGTGATCTCTGTGTTATGTGTGTTTCTTGTTAAATTAACTTTTCTGATTTCTATAATGAAATCTACCTAAAACCATATTATTTTACATTTATATTAATTCAACCCTAAAATTGTTTTAGAGAAAAAAAAAATAACCTTGATCTATGTTTCGATCAGTTTGGTGTCAGATTAGTTGACCAGTTGATTTTTTTTCTCTTATTTCTTTATATATAATAAATTATCTTTGACGGAGAAGATTATAAATTTTCTCTTCTACAATTTTTTTCTAGTGTGTTGATTTGTTATTATTGTTGTTACCAACATCAAAACAATTTGCATACAAACAACAATTATCACAAATGTATATATAGATGTTATTGTACCCTTATAATTACACATTTTATTGTGTTTTTATGATCACACACTTTCATTTGTATCTTTATAATAACACCTTCTCATTTGTGTCATTTCACTTAATATAAGTGAACACAAACTTATATTATATGTGATCAGCTTATACATATATTTGGTTATAAAAGAATGTACTTTATATATTTAAATAGCACAAGAGAAAGGCTTTATTAATACATCCAAATTCTAATAACTTTAAACGAAATTGATCCATCATGTTTTCGTCTTTTATATTATAATTCTTAATTTTAATCTGAACTTGAATTTTATAATTAAACCGTATAACACATAAGTTATATAAGATAAATATTCTTACATTCTCTCATTTGACCTTTGTGTCAACTTAATGGTTTAATATCTACAATACACGTTTTTATATCAAGATTACTTGATCTTACTAAAATTAGAAATGATCGAATCATGGCGGTTGTATGTCATTTAACCGGCATAGCCTCTTCTATGAATCACAAATCAAATTTAATATTATCCTTATATGAGAAAACATTTATTTTCCAACCAACCATATGATATCTTTGAACCATAAATGTGTACACATAATTTAACAAATCAAAAACTAACTTTAATTGAATTACACCTAGGAGTCAAATACTTAATGAGCATTCTACCGCTATAATAGTAAAGTTTTGTCTATACCCATACGTTCTAAATGATCACTGAATGCCTTGGGTGGTAAAGCTTTAGTTTACGGATCCCTATCATCATATCCCTTCGTATGTGCTCAAATGACATTTTATGTTTCAGAACTTCCAATATTTGTCATCTTTTCAAAAGAAGACAACTGATAAATTATCTCCATAAACTCTCAGTAGTTTGGATGTAGTGTCGACAATTCAACGCTTTGAAATAAATTTTTGCAGCCACAATTCATGAACTGTGACCTCAAAGCAAGCCACAATTCAGCCTTAATAATGGAAGTATCAATGACAAACTACTTTCCATTATATTGTTCACTCAATTAATAGGAACAAATTTCCAAATGTCGACTTTAGCCATCAATGCATTCTACTTAGTCTTAATCTCAACATCCAATGACCTCTAACTGATTGGATCTCATATATGTAAGCATGTGCTCTTTGATGCCTTGAAAGTACCAGGGAAAGTTCTTTGCAGATTTTCAGTGGTTCATTCCAGGTTTACTTTAATATCAACCCAACATCCCTACATCAAACAAATATAAGGCCGAATAAATGTTTGAACGTAGTTCAAACTCCCAACCACCAATGCATAAGGAATTGTTTTTATCTTTGTACGCTCCAGTTCACTCCTATGACATTACATTTATGGAATTATCCCCTTATGAATCACCGTTATCCTTATGGAGCATTTTATTTATATTTGTATCTTTCTAAGATCTTATTGATTTATATTTTCTGAGACAAACTCAACAGTCATTGTGATCTATCTCAAAAGATTTATATTCCAGTCATATAAGATATCTCATCAATATCTTTCATTTCAAAGTTCTTAGAGAGATACTTCTTTACATCATGTAATATGCATATGTTATTTGGAGAAAGCAGAATTACGTCAACATATAAGACTAACATCATAAATCTGCTCCCACTAAACTTAATGTAGATACATCAATCAGTAATCATCTCTACAAAACTATATGACATGATGGGATCATTAAAATACAAATACCAATGTCTAGAAGCTTGTTTTAGTCCATATATTGACTTCCCCAGCTTACACCCCATATTTTTTCATGCGGCCATGAAACCTTTATGTTGGTCCATTTCTACTTCCTCCTCAAGCTTTTAATTTAGAAATGTGGTTTTCACATCGATATGATGAAACTCAAGATCATAAGAGCCACCAAAGCCAAAACAATCTTAAGAGAATCCTTCTTTAAAACAAGAGGGAATGTTTATTTTAATGTAACCTTTGGAGTCGCATTTTGTCTTATAATTTAATTTACAACCCAACGGTTTTGAAACCATCTGGCAACTGTACTAAGTTTCAAGCATGATTATAACTTATAGACTTTATTTCTTATTTTTAGGCATCAAACCACTTTTCAGAATTGTTACTTCCATGACTCTTTGGAATGAGATCGGATCTTCATTCATGCTTAAGTCACATCCACTTTCAGTATCAACCACATAGTCCTTTGATATGGCAGATCGTATTTCCCTTTCAGATCGCTTTAAAATTACTTGTGATTCACTATTTTCTACTTGAATTGCGACATGTTGATCGACTATATATTTTAGCTAGTCGGATTAGTGCATCATCATATTGTTCTATTGTGTCACTAAATCTGATGCAACAATAGAAATAACTACCTAAGATGCAAAATTAGGTAAATGAACTTCAACCTAAATTTCATTAATGTCCACCCTTCACAGTTCCCCAGTCCCACCAGTTTCACCATTCTCAATGAACTTAACATTATCCGATTCAACTATTATCGTATTTTAGTTAGAAAAATAAAATTTCTACTCCTTTAATTTTCAGGATAACCAATAAAAATCCACTGATAGTACTAGAATCAAATTTCTTTTCATGTAGATTATATAGCCTTACTTCTGCTGAAAAATCTCAAACACGTAGTTCTCTTAAACTAGATTTTCTTCTTGTCCACAATTCAAAAGAAGTCTTACAAGCTGCCTTACTAGAAACATGGTTTAGCACATACGTTACGATTCTCAATGCATAACGCACAACAAAAAGGGTAAAGAGAAATCACTAATATGCTCCATGGTTCTAAAATATGGCTATTTCAGTCGTATAAACGTCGTTTACTCCCTGAACGAAGACTTGTTGTATCGAATTTAATGAGACATTCATATTATACGTTTACATTAACTCACCAATTGGCTTCGTCCACGTGTTATATTATCCAGCATTCTTCGTGTGTAGTTTTTTTTCATTAGTACACTTGATGGATTGATAGTACTTACATTTATGTTTATAATTATATAATATCCTTCATATTTCTATTTTATATACAAAAATTATAAAAAAATTAATAACTTATAATAATTTCATAATTTTTGGTAATGATTAAAGCATAAAATTATACTAATTACTAATATAAATTTTACTTATTTAACTAATATAAATGTATATTTGAAGATAATTTTATATCTACTATATTTTCCATATATATATATCAAAAAATATTCTTCGTATATGGCCCACATAAACATTCGTATATACGGCTAAACGCTATATGGTGAGTAGCCACCCGATTATCATATAGCTTATTTTAGAACATTGTATTATTGTCTCAGCTATCTTTATTAAAGTACGCTTCCGACTCTTAGCTACACCATTCTGCCGAGGAGTACCATGCATAGTGTATTGTTCACAAATACCCATACTTTCAAATAATTTTGAAAATGGTCCACTTTCCTTTAATTTCTGTAGAATTCATTACCTTTATTAGATCTCACTATTTTAATCTTCTTATATAACTCCCTTTCTACCTAATCTATGAATACCTTTAGAAAATCCACAAACTCAAAATTTTCCTGCAGTAGATATATATATCCATACAATAAATTATCATCAACAAAAGTGATGAAATAGTTTTCACCACTCCATGAAGAAGCATTGAAAATGCCACATATATCAGTGTGTATTAACTCAAAAAGCTGATTGCTTCTTTTGGCTGATTTCTTTACAGTATGGTTAGTCTGCTTTTCTTTAATATAGTCTATGCATACATCTAGGTCACTAATTCAACTAAGAAAGAACTTCATTCATTATCAACCTCATAATTCTTTATTTAGAAAAATGACCTAATCTTTTATACCACAAGAAAACAAAAATGTCACTAGAGGTGCTACACTTAATGAATCAACATTCATTCACCAAGTATTACTAGACATCTCGACAAGATTCCAGTCGTAGTGAACAAAACTTTAATGTTTACTTTTCTTGTTAAAACAACCTTTAATTTTAGGAAAATCCTTCTTGAGCTGTCTCATTTAATTGCAAAAGAAAAACTTTCTTTGCTTTCAAATTTGACTTCCGAGCCCTTTCATGAAAAGCTTGTCATTACTTTTGTCCTTTCTACTTGAGATTATTTTGTTAATACTAGCATCTCTAAGACCTACGAAGCTAACAACTTGGTCATCCATCTTCCTTAATCTCCCATCCTCTTAACCATCCTCTTAAATCAAGATATCCTTTAATTCTCAATCATTCCACTATCTTTACTGGTTTTTTAATTCACCTGAAATTGACTCAAGAGGAATAGAGTTCATGATGAATTCGACTGTAAAATTCTCATGCACCTCCATTCCCAAGGTCTTTAACTTTGCATCCAGATTAGACATGTGTGTCACTTGATCATGGATTGGCTGAGACCAATCAAACGATTGCATAGTTATCTCATTTATGAAACTTCCTAGAGTTGATTTACAACCAAATCCGACTATGAATACTCTGTAAATGTATTCTATGAATTCCCTCCCTTTTGTTGTCTTAGGCATCAATGACTTAACACTTTCTGTCATTGTAAACCTCATAAAGTTCAATCTTAGCCTATTATATTTCTCTCATCTTTTACATATTGAGACTTTTCACATTCAGAGCTACCTTTTGTAATAGTTGAGGGCTCCTCAATCATTTACTATGAGGAAGTCCAATGCCATTATACCCAGTGTCATCGATCTTTTCGGACGGACCACTCCCTATAATTAAGTCCATTGAATTTTACGACAAAGTTAGCAAATGCAAACACATTTGATGAAGCTGCAAGCTTTTATATATGCTTAGCCTTTATTACTTTGAAACTTTACAAAAACTTCTAGTCTTAATATAAATTTTTAATTTTGTATTTAAGTCTTTGGGCAATATTTAAACACAAACACTTCCAGTAATGCTAAAATATACTTTAATGATTAATAACTCCAAACTCAAGTCAAATGGTATCATACCTTTGGGTACACATAATATCAAATGTATTAAAAAAAGCCTAATAATTTTCTTATTAATAACTATATTCAATGATTATCCTTTGATGATTTTCAAAAATATAAAAAAATAAAATAATTGATCATTAAATTTTGATGTTGTTTATAGTATCACTTTATTATCATCCATTATACCATTACTAATTTTAATATTTATATATAAATAACAAGGTCATTTTGGTAACTAACATGTTATAAACTAAATTAATATATATTTTTAAAAGGTAAACATCCTAATATTATATTAATATTTCATAATATAATTTTTTCTATATTGTGTTAATATTTCATAACACATATTACCTATTATTAAAATATGACAGAAACATTTTAAACTAAATATACTTATAATATTTTATACAAAATATTATGAATATAAATGTGTGTTAAACTATATGGACATCATACCAAAATGCGTTTAATTGAAAGCACACAACACTTGGTTCCTTTAGTGTCATGTGTTCTCAGAATAAAACTAAAACTAATTGAAACATAATTAATTTCAATCAATTAACTTTCATAAGTCTTTCACATAAATAGATTTACTTACAATAAAAATCATTCATTTTTTTGAAAATAATTAATTAATTCATGTATGTAAATCTACTCACAATTGTGCACATTAATTTATTAAATTGTCATGTCAATGACTAATCTTTTCAAACAATGCATGCACATGTTTAATTCCATGACTCAACTCAAAAGAACCACCCGTTTAATGAATCTGGCATTCGTCGACATTAAAAAAATAATTTTAAATTATTTTTAATGATTTTTATAATAAATTTACCTAAAACCATATTTTACATTTAGATTAAGTAGACCTTATTATTTTCTCAAATAAGAAAGATATTAAAATTTATCCATGATTAGTTTGGTTTGGTATTGGATTAGTTCATCAATCTATTTTTTTCTCTTATTCTTTTAAATATAATAAATAATTTTTGATGGAAAAGATCATAAACTCTCTATTCTTTTCTAGTGTGTTGATTTGTTATTGATGTTGTTACCAACATCAAAAGAAGTTTACAAACAACCATCATACATGTGTATATAGATGTTAATGTAACCTTATGATCACACATTTTTGTTGTGTCCTTATGATCATACATTTTCATTTGTATCTCTATAATGACACTTTCTCATTTTTGTAATTTCACCTAATGGACACAAACTTGTATTATATATGACCAGTATATACATATACAAATGTTTATAGATATATATATTGAAATAAGGTAAGGAAAGACGGTTATCTGTGCATCCGAACTCTGAAACCGATCCATCATAGTTTCGCCTTTTATATTAGAATTCATAATTTTAATGTGAACTTAAATTTTACAATTAAAACATATGACATATAAATCATATAAAAATAAATATTCTTATCTTTCAAGGTTAGACAGTTGACAAAATTTACATGCATATATAGTTTCTGATATTTGAAAATTCTATTTTCGATGATTACGTAGTTGCATGTCTACCATTCTCATACACTGTCATATTAAACCGCTTTTGTAACTTTTCTTTTTGAATTGAATGTTAAATTAAATTAAAAGAAATCCTTTTTACATCAAGTGTTTCTTTTCTTATCTGTGCAAAGATTTGATTATACTACTCAATTTTCCTTTTTTACAACTCTATCTTGTGGTAAACCAATATGCCATTCCTCCTTCTAGTTTTCCTCTTTCCTTTCTTTGGATCATTGTAAACTTGATTCTCATATTCTTGTCAACGATCTTGATCAAACATGCTGCTGGTGAAGGGCATTCACCATGTCTTCTCTGATTTCTCTCTCGCTAAATGCTATGGAAAGTTGATTGGAACAAGTATCTACTGACAAAAAGCTGTAATCTACCTTGTGTAGAGTCTGATTATAGCCTTATCAGACTGTTCCAGTCTGTTGTGTACTTGTTTCCCAATACACCTTTCATCAATCTATCCCAAATTTGTTTTGAGAATGAACACTAAAAAAACAAATGACTTCTTGTCTCCATCTGGTGTTTGCAAAACACACATGAAGCATCAATATTTTTATTCCAACTAAGCATGCGATCTTCTGTTGATAGCTATCATTTATGGCAATCCATAACATAAATGAATAATTTAGGGTAGCATGCTTAAACCAAACCACTTGATACCAGCTACACTGTTGATGTTTTTCCCTTACTAATGTCTCACTTGACGAGAAAGTTTTTTTGAATTTGTTTTTCCCATTCTTCCACATTGATATATCCTCTCCCTCCACCATTTTAGCTTTGTACCTTTCTATCTCCTCTTCTATTCTGTTAAAAATCGTAACTCGAAGGTGCCTCCTTTTGTGAATTTTGCTGTCAAAAACTACATCGTCAGCTGGTATTCCCATTTCAATGTAGCCTCTTACTAGTATTAGATTCACTAGACAAACCATTGAAGTCCACGATTCATGCCAGAAAGACGTCTTCTTCCCATCTTTAACTTCCACTTTGTACAACTCTTTTGCTACTTCCCGATATTTAAGAACTTTTCCCCACATCAATGAACCAGACTGTGTAGTCTCTTTGATTGTCCATATTGATCCTTTCCGTATTAAGTAAGCTCTTACCCAATCAACCCATAAAGAATGAGATGATAATAACCTCCATAGTAGCTTCAAACAGCACACTAGATTTATTTCTTTCAATGGTCGCAGTCCCAGACCACCTTCTTGCTTTGTTTTACAAATTTCTTTCCAAGCTATCTTAGCTTTCTTTCCATTTAGATCTGGCCCTGGAAAGAGAAATGCTGAACATAATCTTTCTATCTCTTTAGTACAAGAAATCGGTAGACGAAATGCAGCCATCCAGAAGTTAGTTAAGCTTGTAATTACTGACTTGATCAACTGTAATCTTCCAGCATACGACAGAAATCGACCAGTCCATGAGCTTATTTTCTTTCTAATCTTCTCTATCAATGGGAGATAATCAGTGACAGTCACACTCTTTGTTAACAAAAGTAAACCGAAATAACGTACCGGAAGCTTTCCTGCTGCAAAAGGGAATTGATTCAAATTGTCTTCTTGGTTCTGATTAGAAATACCAGCCATGAATAATGTCGACTTCTCCAAGCTGATTTTCAGACCTGTCATTTTATCAAAAGCTTCAAAGACACGCAAAATCCCCTCCACTGATCTTTTATTTCCTTTTGCAAAGACCATCAAGTCGTCAGCAAAACATAAATGTGTAAGATCTATGTTCCTACAACGAGGATGGTAACCTATGTGACCCTCAGCCGTTGCTTCATCTATCATTTTTGATAGAACATTCATGGAGATGACAAAAAAAATATGGCGACAGTGAGCACCCCGCCTCAATCCTCTTTTACTATACCCTGTCAACTCTCCATTCATTTGCACTGAAGAAGAAGCCGTTGTGATGCATAGAGAGATCCAATGCACACATTTCACCGGAAACCCCAGAGCCTTCAAAGTATTGATGAGAAAAATCCATTGCACTGAATCAAAAGCTATAGATATATCAATCTTCATGACACATCTTTGGGATACTTAACCTTTATGATAATCCTTCACCAACTCTGTTGCTAATAAGACATTTTCCATCAAAAGCCTCTCTTTCATAAATGCTGACTGATTAAGAGTAATGATTTTTGGCAATACCCTCTTTAGTCTATTAGCAATGAGCTTTGAAATTACCTTGTATGAGCCTGTAGTCTTTCATCTCCAAAGCTTCTTCTTTTTTGGTATAAGGGCTAGTATGGTTGAGTTCAGACCTTTTGGGAGAAATACTTTTATGAAAAAAGATTGCACAGCTACTGTTATGTCATATCCTATTACTGCCCAAGTCTCCTTAAAAAATTCGGATGTGTATCCATCTGGCCCTGGTGATTTATCCCGCGGCATTTTGAATAGAGCATCCTTAATCTCTTCTTTCGTGACTTCCTTCTCTAACATTGTGCAATAATCATTACTACATTGAAATCCCAAAAGATCTTTCAGCCTATCAACTGTATCACCTTCAAACTCCAAAGGCTGAGTAGACATAAACTCTGAATAGAATCTTTCTGCTTCTTCTTTAATTTCTTCATTTGTCTTTACTATGTCTCCATTTTCACATCGAATTTCACGTATTGCATTTTTTACTTCCCTTATCCTTGCTGCATTGTGGAAATATTTATTATTTCCATCCCCCACATCCAGCCAGTGAACCTTTGATCTTTGCTTTAAAAATTCTTCTTCCACCTCTGATAATCTCTGCCATTTTGCATAAGCTTTTGATTCTTCTCTAATGGCTTCTACAGTCGGGTTATTCAAGGTAGTGTTTTGCTTCTCACATAAAGCTTTGTAGGCTTCCCTTGTTCTCCGAGGTAGATCTCCTACCTCGAAGTGGAGATCTCCAAATGCCCAGATCTTATTCACGATCATGTGTACCTTTGCAATGTGTGGTGCTATTTTCAGAAACCTGCTATCAAAAAACCCTCCCACAACAGATTAGCTTTCTCGATGATCTCAGATGGTACCTTTACCGATCTCTTCCCATCCTTGATCGCGATGTCGAACACATACTTTTTGAGAACCTGCTTCTTCTACGCCACCATAACCCAGGATTGCTTAACCGTCAGATCCAGAGGTGATGGATCCCCCTTAGCCTCTTGTAGATCCATCCCAGCTGCCGGAGAAGCCAGCGGAGATTGATTTGCCATGACCGCCTTCTGAATCGCCCAAATCGCCTCGTTTTCAAAACGGTGCGTTTTTTATTCTTGGCTATTTTTCACAAGTTCTTTTTCTCTGTTTACTTTTACGTCATCAAGTTTATGTACCATATATAAATATAAAGTTTGATTGATTTTAGATAGAATCGTGTTTCTGGAGTGCGATGAGGCGGCGATCAAAATCTTCACGATCCCTTGCCTTCAATGGATTGTAAGACTTTTCTTAATAATGTTAAGTGCAAAGATGACACCACAATAGAGTAATACATAAGATAAACTGAGAAACAAAATAGTATAAGAAAACATGTATTACTTTATTAGAAATTGCCTTTAAAAAATCTTACAACACATTGTTTATTCAACTTTACACGTCTATTGTTAACACCAAACACACGCTACTGAAGGATTCCTAATCTACTGAACCTTGTCTCTCCCTCGCCTGATACGTCAGCAACTGCTTCAGGACACCAAGAACACTTCCAAAAGCTTCTCTCTCTATGAAATCAACCTCGATGTCTCTTTCTCAATACATACTACCCTATTGCTATTTTAGTTATTCTCCACGTTCCCAAAACCCTTGTTCAAAGAACCCATGAATATGAACATCTTCCATATCAATAAGTGCAATTTTTTTTTCTTGGAATTACACTTATTCATTTTTCGTAAGTAATAAACTTTCTCCCTAAGTTAATCATCTTGCCTTTTCTCCAAGATACACGTTTGCTCTCCAAATCTACACGACTCCAGCTTAGCACCTTGCATCCACATGGTCTTCACCACTCAACACATTGTCTGCGTCAGCGACTACGTCAACGACTACTTCAAGGCAAAATACTAACATCTACAAGCTATTGCTTGCATCATTAATCTTCCCCTTTTAGCTTTGTGTGCTGATCAAACACAACATTCTTCTGGTTCAACAACCACATTACTCACCTGGAAACTTCCACACTAAATGTGCTTTTCTCCCCGCACGAGTTGTTCACCACAACAAGCTTTTCTCTCCCACGAGATATGCATTCTCTGGACCAGGACGTCACCATTCTCCCCCTGCTTGATTGTATATTAAGCTAAAAAAACAGATGCCTAGATGTCAAGACTTACAGACACCCGTCTGCTTCATACGTAATCAAGATACAACTCATGCTGCAGTGGAATAAATTACAAGTATTGCATCATGCTCTGACGCACCCGTCGAACTACCTCTCGACCAGCTTCTGTTGGGGACTTGGCTCACTTCATGTGTCGTCTTCTTGACCATGAGCCCTTCCTCACCTACACTGAGTGCACTCTGCACTCGTTGCTATTTTTTTTCAGTGATTTCACCATCACTCTCATGGTGATCACCTCGCATCACTTCCTAACACACTTCGATCTATTTCCCCTTTGTACCACAAACAACTTCTTGTTCTGACTCCAGGTTTGATGCCTTTTCTTCTGCAAGATCACTTCTTGACATAGTCGCATCCTTCCTTTGTTGCCTTTTCCTTGATCCCATCAAGTAAGCCACGCTTGGCGATCAACACCTTTTCTACCGTCTTGGGTTCAATGAACGTCTTGTTCACCCTCTTAGTTATGTTTATACTCTTATCATGAGCAAAACAGTCCACCTTATTGTGTCCAACCTTCCCACAGAACCAACAACAGATTCGATGTTTCCTCTTGTTTCGCTTGACACAGTTGCTGATACAGTGACCAGTCTCTTTCCTTGTACCAGATGCACAACCATGCTTCATAACCTCCTGCCCGACCTTCATGTTGACCCACTGATGTACTTCCTTCGGCTTGTTACTCACAGCTACACGCTGTAGAACTTCCTGCCGCATGCCTTGTCATACGCCCTGACATACTTTCTAACGAACTTCTTTGGCTTCACTTTTTAATGTGCTCCCTCGTACGAAGTGTGACAGCCCCTTATGATGTTCTTCAGTACTCTCAGCACCTCGGTATCCCAGTCCCTATTTCACCTTGTCTGGTTGTCCCATTGAGATTATCTTATTAAAGTTCTTGGATCCACTATTGAGCATCCTGATCTGCTTGCGATTCTCACCCAAATCACGTTCCAACTTCCTTGCTCTCTCTTGTTCACCAATAGCAACTTCTTTCAGCTTGCTAACGTCTTGTTCAAGAGACTCATTATTCTATTTCAAAGCTGTAAGTTCTTCAACCAGTTCTTCAATCAGCTCGCTTTGCTTCTGAGACACATCCTGCTTACGACCCTGCACCAGATCGTGCTGCAATCTCAAATTCTCATTCTTGAGATTCAACCACTTGTTAAGCAGAACGTGATACTCCTCGTCTATACTAACATATGAATTAGAAGATTTACTAGATCACTCCTTGTATGCACTGAAAGGAACAAGATTCTTCATCACATTTCCATCATCATCTGACTCTGAATCATCAAACGATTGCAAGGATACACCTTTTCCCTTATTTGAGTTTGGATATTCACGCCGTGTGTGTCCAACACCTCTACACTCAAAACACTTAAGTTCCTTTCGTTGTGCTACAGGGCAGTCACTCCTCATATGACCATAACCCTCACACTCAAAGCACTGAAGATCTTCTCTTCTTCTGCCATTGCCACGATCAGCTTCCTGGACCATAATGATTCCTCCCACTTGAGCGCTTCATCATCTTACCAAGATTTCTAGCCAACATACCCATAGTTTCTTCCATCTTCTTAAATCTATCACTTTCTTTGTTAGCTACAAGCTCTATACTCCTTGACCCACTACTTGATGTAGATACTGAACAATTGTCTGTCTCCATCTCTTTTGCCTTCAGCATACCCACAAGTTTGTCATCTTGAGCTCATTCATGTTTGTAGTCATCTTCAATACCGCCTTTTGAGATACAAATTTAGTTGTAAGACAACGTAGTAACTTCTTCACCAGCTTCTTCTCCTTGTACATCTTTCCAAGTACAGATGCGTCATGCGCCATAGAGCTGAGTTGACACTGAAGCTTGCCACCGAATCAATATTTGACCACTTGAGATTCTCAAACTGTAATCCAAGATGGTCCAGACGTGTCCTCTTGAAACTCTCATCTCCTTCAAATGAATTCAAAAGGATCTCCCACGCTGAAGTACTCCTATGAATCAGTTGCAACTGCTCTGCTTCAACAGCTGTAAAAATCGCTGAAAGAGCCTTTGCATTAAACTTTGATGCATTGCGCTCTGCCTCTGTCCAATCCTCTTATGGCTTGGGCTTCTTTCCATCTTCTGTCACTATGGTAGGCTCATTCCAACAAATATCCACAGTTGTCTATGCATCCTCACTGATTCCTTGAATCACTTGCTTCATGCGAGCCTTCCAATGACCATACTGGTATGCGTTCAACATTTTTACCTTCTACATAACAATCGTGTCTATCTTCACCTTTAGGATCACACCAGTAACTTAGGTGACCCGATCTGATGCCAATTGTTAGTGCAAAGATGACACCATAATACAGTAATACAGAAGGTAACTCGAGAGACAAAATAGTACAAGCAAACACCTATTGCTTTATTAGAAATCGTCTTGAAACAATCTTACAAAATCTTGTTTATTCAGCTTTACACGTCTAGTGCTAACACCCTAACACACGCTACTAAAGGATTCTTAATTTACCCAACCTTGTCTCTCCCTTCCCTGATACGTCAGTAACTGCTTCAGGATGACCAAGAACACTTCCAAGAGCTTCTCTCTCTCTATGAAATCAGCCTCTATATCTTTGTCTTAATACAAACGACGCCATAGCTATTTATAGTTGCCACATTCCAAAATCATTTGTCCAAGGAACCCATGAATATGAAAATCTTCCATATCAATAAGTGTAACTTTTATTTTCTTGGAATTGCACTTATTCCTTTTCCTTAAGTCATAAACTTGCTCCCCACGTTTATTTCTCTTGCCTTTTCTCCAAGATATACGCTTGCTCTTCAAGTCTACACCACTCCAGCTTAGCACCTTGCATCCACATGGTCTTCACCACTCAACACATCGTCTGCGTTAGCAACTACGTCAACGACTACTTCAAGTCACACTATTGACATCTACAAGCTGCTGCTTGCATCTTCAAATAGATCCATCCCCGCACCTGATTGTCTCTTCACTCCTTTGAAGGATTCTTAAGTGGCAAGTTCTCTCGAGACAAAAATGATTTTTTATATTAAATGTATGAAAACAAGACTGTAATACCCCCGACCCCTCGTCGTCCAACCAGGATTTCGACCGGGTTTTATGGACACTCATCTACTCATTTGACCACCCAACATGTCCCGTTACTGGTCCCCGGACTCATCAGATGCATTAACCTTCGATCAAATATCAACCCAACCAAATCCATATACTTTTACTTACAGTCAGGCGCACAAATAAATAGAAAGGATGACATGAGTAAATGGGTTACTTAGTGAAGCAGTTCTAGACCAGCTTCTCTGCATGAAACTGAATACTACTTAATGCAAAATGATAACACGCTAGCCACTACAACCAATCAATCAAATGCAGCAGAAGATAACTAATGTGGGGTATTTTTTTACTTAACTTTCAAATTAACCCAATTCCCACTTTACTCTCTCAAATAAGAGGTTCAATGTAGTACTTAGGGATCAAATCCACATAGACTCTAGGATTGCACAATAGACTTATTGTTTTCGAATTAAAGCTAGATGAATTATAACACTAACAATAAAAGCGATTTCAAGATTGATTTGGTTTATGAGGATTAAATTAAGAGATTAGACTTAGGAGAAATTCTTAGGTAGGTTTAGATAATGAAAATTAATAGATTGCGAGGGTTTTATTAAGCATCGTTCTGAACTCAAACCTCAGGATTTAGGAGATCACTCTCACGCATCTCTACTGAGCGTCGATCAATGACAATAAGATGGCATCCATCGATGCTCATTCTAAACAGTATTGGTTTAGTGGTTTGGTTGGTTCTCTAAATTTCTAATTCAACTATGGTTTGTTACTAGTTATATAGATTCTTTAAGATAGATTCCAGGTTATAATTAGGCTCTCGCTTGCGCTATCGAACCCTAATTTCTAAGATTGAGGTGATCAAGTTCAACTTAGCATTAAGAGCAACTTAAACAAAGAACCAGGCTGAAGGAGGGACGCTTTTGGTCTTCTGTGGATGACGAGGGACCTCGGATGATAGAACTCCCAATGCGCGAGGTGACAAACTTCTCTGATGATCTCCAGCGCCTTGCATTCCATCCAGCTGAGCAGCACCTCCACACGGCACCTCTCAGGGTATGGTGCAGAGGAGGCCTCACACCAGCTCACCCGGTCGCAGCAGCGATTTAACAGAGAGTTACGAGTTTTAACTTTATTTATTCTATTACTTATTTGAGTATTTATTCTATTTTTGAAGGTTTACCCGATAGTTCGAATACACCATCGATCGATACCATACACCTACCATTGATCGATGATGGTTTACCATCGGTCGACGCTCAACTACTGCCGTCGATCGATACTCCTACCAGAGTTGGTATATTCGACTATCTCTAACATTGTTTCCTTATGATTTAATTCTCCTAACAAATCCGAGACAGATTACACTGGGGACATTGTAATTTAAGTCTGGGGGAGGTTCGCTAATGCTATCTATTTGTTTTTGAATTGTATTTCTATAATTATATAAGTTTTCTTGACTCAAGAAGAAGACTATAATCAAGATTTATTATTGATTAACCACACTTTAGCACCATTCTTAGAAGGTTGTTTATAGAGATTACTAGATATACCAAAGTGGATCATCATGTCACTATATCACACTTGCTTAGAAAGTTTGAAGGAACCAGAGCTATTTCCAACACTAATCCTGACATTATTTGCTTTCTTTGGGATTTGGTATATACCTTGGGCCGGCTTCCTTCTGCAAGTATGGAAGGTAAAAGTCTTTGTGCTTCTGATTCCCCTCTCTCTCCCCTTCAGATTAAAAAAGGAATAAAAAAGGATTTGATGGCTACAACCATTAAATCTTGATTCATATGATCCTAGAAAGAGATAAAGGTCAAAAAGAAGTGAACAGGATCTGGTGGCAAAAATCATTAGGGCTTAATTCATGAAAGACTATCCAAATATCTCATAAAAAATGATACCCTCAAAAGAAGGGAGACATTGACTGAGAAGAAGTGAGAAAAGTGGGAGGAAAGAGATCAGAGAAGACTACATGTGTGTTCAGACACTTGCAGAGGTAAGAATCCATATATCCTCTGATCGATACTCCCAAAGTAAAGCATACACATTCAATTTATGCAAAGAAATGAAATCAGTAGAGGGGCGAGTCAGACTAGTATTCGCTAAGTTGTTGGTAGAATGGATTTGGTTGCTATGCTAGGATAGGGCATATAAAGTTTCTCTATGATTGACTTGATAAGATGTGGATGCAATAAAGTAAGGTGACAGTTATACTTAGACATAATGTGAGTCTCTGCTTTTCAAAACCTCTTACACAGGCTTTGTTTGCTTGAGGACAAGCAAAAGGTAAGTTTGGGGGAGTTGATATACCATGGATTTTACCTATTTTAGCTATGGTATATAGAGTATTTTTAAGGTCTTTTATATGCATTTGATATTATTTTAGAGTATTTACAGGTCTAGGTACTCAGTGGAAGTAATTGGAGCTTTTGGACTATTTTGGAGCATTCAGGATTGCTCAGCAGAAACTCAGAGTCGGATCCAGATTTATGAATAGACCATAGATCGATGTCACACACTATGCGTCGATCGACGGTTAAGTCGACAACAAGATTGGTGAATGCTTGAGAAATTATAAGTTTTGCCCAGAAGTTTCATTAATTGCAAGACAAGTCCCTGGGTGAAATTTAGACTATTTATTAGGGTTTTTAATTTTTGTATTAAGGAGAGCCTAGAAGACCTAAGAGAGAGTTGTCTTCTAAGTTACACCAGAGTTTTAGAGTTTCGAGTTGGAACACACTGCTACATCTATTGGAGAGAATGATCTAATCATCATTAAAGAGAAGATCTTGAATCATTATCTTTTTACTCAGTTCATTCTATGTATTTTATTCGTAATTTATTCATGTTATTTATTGCTATGTCTGAGTAGTTCTCTATTAGATTTAGGGTTATTCAATGGTAGCAATGTATTGTTGATTTTATAGAATTGTTAGGGTAATCTTCATGGTTCTTTGTTTAAGTTGCTCTTAATGCTATGTTGAACTTGATCACCTCAAGCTTAGAAATTAAGGTTCGATAGCGCAAGCGAGAGCCTGGTTATCCTTGTCAGTTGATCCTCATACATGAATCACAGCTCTCGCTCCACTGAAGTGCCCTCGAAGCTAATGCCTATAAAGTTGAAGATGGGTGTCAAGAGGCTCCCGATCGTCTCGCTCTTCGTGCCAGAACCCTTGAAGGGTTTGCCTTCAGGGTTGCCAGATTCTCAGCAAATATCGTCCCCAAGTTCACCGGCTGATCGGTCGCTGGTGGGCGGGAAAGACCTCATCGTCGAGCCCAACTAATTCCCTAACGGAATAATACAGCAATGTCAGCTCCTGAAGCCTAACCTTGTTGGGTTCCATCGTGCACAACAGGGTGTTGGCAAGGACCTTCAGGAAATAGCGAAAAGTAGGGTGACGGACATCCATCTGGGTGTTCGCTCGTACCAATGTCGAATCCATAGATCTCGCAGAGCTGTGGGATGGGGATCCGGTACGGGATGCCTCTTATGAGAAAGGTCAGGGTGGCCTCATGCGCGACCTTTACCCTAGGGGTCTTGTCGAGCACCTGAGATGTGGATATGCATTGTCTGACTGGGTTGGGGTACAATGGGTATGGCTTAGTAACCATGGTGCCAAGTCCAAGTTCATGCACCATCTTTCTAAAATCTGTGTAGGGCCCCAACTTCTTCAGAGTTCGCTTATCGGCGAACTTGGTGGGCTCGATGGTAACGCTCTGCCAAGCGTTGTAGTAGAGGCTGTCAAAATCATCTTACTCCTCGCTCAGAGGGCGATGTGTGCAGTCCCTCGATGCCACCGCTTTCCGAGGGTTAGGATAGTCCTCGAATGTAACAAGTAAAGCCTCCTCTTCTTTAGGCCACAGGTCTCGGCATGGAGGACCTCGTGGTAGGGCACTGGAGCCACCGAATTTGTATCTCGCTTTAGTTTTCCTCTCCTCCATATACATTCCAAAATGAATCCAATAATCAGTATCGATGTTGAGGTAAAAAGACCTACCATCGATTGATGGTACCGCATGGGCATCGATCGATAGAAACTCATAGCCAGCGATTGACGACTACTCATGGGCATAGATCTATGGTTCATCGCGGATCAAGGATTACGAAATCGAAAATAATCAACCCTCATCGTGAAAATCGTATTCAAATATAGTAGATAAATCCTAATCTAGTACTCCAACACCCTAAATCATCCTAAATTTTGAGTTAAACCACAAAATATTCGATTTTTCTTCAAACCCTAAAAGTTCCCTAAACTAAGAGATTTGGAGAACATACCTTGAATATTGAGTGATTGAATGAACTAAACAGGCGGAAAGGGTAAAAATCGAGTGATCTAGACTCAAAAACGAGCAAAATCGGCCTAAAATCGGAGGAGAAATCGAGTGATGAACTCGTGTGTGTGTGTGTGTTTTGTGCCCTCTCACTCAGCGCTTGTTTAAAGTCGTTAGCTTGACGAAAAGTGAGATTATCATTCGGGGTTAGGCACCTTTAGACGTGTGGTCTAAGTATGCAGAATTTCAGCTCTAACCCAATTATGTTTTACTCGCTGCCCATTCACCATGAAATCTTCTCCTTTAGGATTAAATAGGACAATTGTCCAGTAAGGCATAACTTCATTGATGGTGAAGGGTCTTGACCAACGAGAACGTAGTATTCCAGGAAATACAGTTAACTGAGAGTTGTACAGGAGTACTTGATCGTTCGGTTCGAAATGCCGCGAAATAATATTCTTGTCATGATAGGCTTTCGTTCTCTCCTTGTACAATTTCGAGTTCTCGTATCGCGTCTGATTTCGTCGAGCTCATTTAGTTGAATTAATTTTTTTTTCTGCTGTGGGTTTAACATCAAAGTTTATCTTTTTATGGCCCATTCGGCTTTATGCGCTAGTTCTATAGGGAGATGGCAGGATTTTCAATAGATTAAGTGGAATGGGGTAGTTATTAATGATGTTTTAAACGCTGTCTGGTATGCCCAAAGTGCATCATCTAACTTCAAAGACCAATCTTTACAGGTTGATCCTACCGTCTTTTCTAGGATTTCTTTTATCTGACGGTTGGATACTTCCACTTGTCCGCTGGTCTGACGATGATAAGGTGTAGCTACTTGATGGTGAACTATATGTTTCTTGAGTAGTTTTTCGAAAACTTTGTTTATAAAATGGGTACCTCCAGCGCTTATAACGATTCGCGGAACTCCAAATCTGGGGAAGATAATACTCTTGAGGAGTTTAATGACCACGACAACATCATTTTTCGGAGTTGCTATTGCTTCCACCCATTTAGATACATAGTCTACAACGACCAATATGTATTTATTTCCGTGCGAAGAACGGCCTATGAAATCGATGCCCCAACAATCAAACACTTCAACTAAGAAATTTTGTTCCATGTCGTTTTTTTCTTCTGATTTTTCCTCTTCTTTGGCAGGGGTCACATTTCGCTACGTAGGCTTGAGAATCTCGAAACATAGTCGGCCACCAAAAGCCTGCTTGTAGGATTTTTAACATTGTCTTCAAACTAGAGAAATATCCGGCGTAATCGGATCCGTGACAATGATATAAAATTTATGGAGTTTCGCTTTCGGCAACACATCGTCTATATATGCCGTCAGAACAGTGTTTGTAAAGATAAGGTTCATCCCAGTAATATCTCTGGATTTCTCTCAAAAATTTCTTTTTATGATATCCTTTGAAGAGTTCGGGTTCCACTTCGGCCGCAAGATAGTTTACTATATCTGCATACCAAGGTCTATAAGTGGTGTTCAGTGCACACACCCCCCGACTCAAACTTCTGCCTTTGGGAGAATAATCATTTGGAGTCGAAGGTTTACAACTGACGTTGATATTTATTGGGATGATTATTTCATTGTTCCTATCGAATCTATCATCGATCGATGGTGTCTGGAAAAAATCGATCGATTATTTATGGCTATAATCGTTTGATGGGATTAGTGTCTCATCGATCGATTCCACTTCATGTACCGAGCTGACTCTACCAACGAAAGTCGATTCCGCCAAGTAGACATTTTCTGTGGGTAAGAAATCATCTATAGGGATGTCTTTGTCTACTCTTATTCGTGATAAGTGATCTGCGACTCCATTTTCTACTCCCTTCTTATCTTTGACTTCTATGTCGAATTCTTGGAGAAGGAGGATCCACCGTAAAAGTCTCAGCTTAGCGTCGTTTTTGTTCATTAAGTATTTGAAAGCCATGTGGTCAGTGTGAACTACTACCTTTGAACTGACTAGATAGGATCGGAATTTCTCGAACGCGAATACCACAGCCAATAACTCTTTTTCTGTTGTCGCATAATTGCGTTGGGCATCGTCTAGAGTCCTGCTAGCGTATATAGCGTGCACCTTTTTGTCTTTATTTTGTCCAAGTACTGCACCTACAGCGAAATCGCTGGCGTCACACATAATTTTGAATGTTAGATCCCAGTATGGTGTTTGGAAAATAGGGGAGGATACTAGCGCCAATTTGATTGCTTTAAAGGCTTTGATACATTTAGGTGTAAAATCGAATTTCACCTCCTTGCACATGAGCGCATCAAGGGTGCTAGCAATTTTGCTAAAATCTTTTATTAATTGCCTGTAGAATCCAACATGTCCTAGAAAGCTTCTAACGTCTTTGACATTAGTGGGTGGTGGCAGTCCAGTCATTACGTCAATCTTTGCCTTGTCCACCTCAATTCCGGCTGTTGAGACCTTGTGTCCCAAGACAATTCCGCTGTTAACCATGAAATGACATTTTTCCCAGTTCAAAACCAGATTTTTCTCTTCGCATCTAGCTAATACCTTACACAGGTTATCGAGACATGCTTTGAAATTTGGACCATAAACCGAGAAGTCATCCATGAAAACCTCCATGAAGTCCTCGATCATATAGGTGAACATTGACATTATGCATCTTTGGAAAGTCGCAGGGGCGTTACATAGTCCAAATGGCATCCTGCGATATGCGAATGTTCCATAGGGACAAGTAAAGGTGGTCTTTTCTTGGTCGTCCGGATGTATGGAGATCTGGAAGAATCTGGAATACCCGTCGAGAAAACAATAGTATTTGTGGCATGCAAGCCGTTCTAACATCTGACTGATAAGGGGTAAAGGGAAATGATCCTTTCGTGTGGCAGCATTTAGTTTTCTGTAATCGATACACATTATGTGTCCGGTGACAGTTCTAGTAGGGATCAATTCATCGTTGTCATTTTTTATCATGGTAATTCCTCCTTTCTTTGGGACAACATGAACCAGACTGACCCAGTTTCTGTCTGAGTTACGATAAATAACGCCAGCTTCTAGAAGTTTCATGATTTCCTTTTTAACTACTTCCTTCAGGTTGGGGTTTAATCTCCTCTGATGCTCGATGAAAAATTTTGTTTCATCATCAAGGTGTATCCTATGCATGCATAAGGCGGGAGAAATTCCTGGGATATCATCTAACGACTATCCGAGAGCTTTGCGGTGCTTCCAAAGTTTATTCAGCAACAGTGCTTGCGCTCCGCTACTTAAGTTTGCATTTATGATGACATGATATGAGTTTTTGTAAAGGAAAGCATATTTAAGATCGGTTGGAAGTGGTTTGAGCTCGATTTTGGGTGCTTTTTCCTTACTCCAGTCGTCGATCACAGTACGCTGTCGATCGATGGTGATATTGGGGTGTCGATCGACGAGGGTTGATGGTTTGAATTCGTCAAGATTGACACTAAAAATTTCTTCTGTGGCGTCCATTAATCTTGTATACTCTCCAGTGCGATCTTCTAACGCAGAAATGTCGTCATAAGGAGACGTGCTTGCTTTCCTTAGAGGTTCGCTCGAGCATATGTCTATGAATGAGTTTGTGCTAGGTCGGAAAGGTGATCGATATGGTAGGTTTGACCATCGATCAAAGGTTGTTGTATTATCTTTTTCCATATCAAAGACCATCGGGATCTTCCCTATGTTGAGGCATATACGTCCTTCTCTGACATCAATGATCGCCCCAGTAGTGGCCAGGAAAGGTCTTCCTAAGATAATCGGATTTCGAGGTTCTCGCTCATATTTAAGCACTATGAAATCTGCAGGTATATCGCAGTTATGAATACGTACGGGTGCGTCCTCGAGTACAACTTCCGGAATTCTAGTGGATCTATCAGCTAGAACGAGTGTGACCCTGGTAGGTTGAAACTGTGTTAGCCCGAGAGCTACTGCAACGGAATAAGGCAATAAGTTAACACTAGACCCTAAATCGCAGAGGGACCTTTGAGATTAACTGGAGTTTTTCCTTGAATAATTTCGTTCACTTCTTCAGATACGATCATCACGCAGTGTTCCGATTCATGGAATCCCCGTGACGCTGCATCTTTCACGTATTGCTTAATAGCAGGCGAGATGTGAATGGCATCGCTTAGCGGCATCTCAATGTTTACTTTGTCAAACGCTTTCTTGCATATTGCCTTTCTAGTTGTTTCTTCTTATGCTTAGCGTTTTTTGGAGGAAAGGGGGCTTTCGCTTGGTAGATCCTTGTCTTAACCGTTTTGGTTGATTCTAGGTCATAGCGTCGATCGATTCCTTCTTCAGGGTGTCGTTCGATGTCCAGTACGATGTGTCGATCGATTCTTTCTCCAGGGTGTCGATCGATTTTTGGTAAGTGGTATCGATTGATTTCTCTTACGCCTATGTTCTTTCCATTAGGTTCAATAATCATTCCTAAAGGTCGTCATTTTGGCGTAATGCTTCAGTTTCAGGAAGGATTTCAGGATCTTTCTCATAAATTTTGAGCGGGATGGGATGCGATTTTTCTTTTTCATCCGTCGCAATTTTCTCGAATTCATCGATGGTGATGCTCTCTTTAACTCCAGGGGTGAGTTGTCGACCGCTTCGTAAAGCTACGACATTGCAATGGCTCTTGGGGTTAGTGTCTATTTTACCAGGTAAGAATCCGTCCTCTCTCCTGATGGACATAGCGTTGCTCGCCACTTGGTTGTCGATTCTCTTAATGTGTTCGCTCAGAGTTTCAAAATTTTATGTCATATCTGAGTATATCAGATCTAACTTCTCATTAAGGTCGGTGGCTATTCGACGGTTTCCTGTGAAGACTTTGTTCATTTTTGACTTTGAACTTCTTTTGTATCTGATCACAGTTGTGTCGTAGTTGCTTGTGAAATTTCCAGTGCTTTCCCTAAATCGTTGATCATTCAGGTTCATCACATCAGAGAACTCAACTCGTTTTCTAAAGTTGGAAGGGGAAACATTGGCCTCACCATAATGTTGAGGTATGTTATTTCCGTCCATAAGGGCTACAACTGATGCTAGAGTTTTTCTAACTCGGATCGAGTGTTTCTCCTCTGTGAACAATGGTGGTTCCTTCCTTTCGGTGTCTCTCTTTTCGAAAGGTATACCTAAAGCTATGTTTTCTAGTCTTTTAGCGCTTGCAGGGCTTCGGGTTCCGAAGTTCCCCTTGCTAGCTGTATCAAGGATGGTTTGATAGTCTAGGTTCAGTCCTCTAAAGAAAGTGTTGATGAGTTGGGGTTCTGAGAATCCATGGTGTGGGCATGAAAGTTGGTAGCTTTTGAACCTTGTCCAGGAGTTTTTAAAGGATTCATGTCTACCTTGAACGAACGTGGATATTTCTTTTCTTGCTTCCCAGTATCTCTCCTCGTTAATGAAGTGGTTGATGAAAAAGTAAAAGTTTGCAGCGATTGAAATCATCGTTCACCATGTCTTCTAGCATCTCGATGTGATCATTCGGGTGTTCAGTAGGAAAACCATTGAACTGATTTTTGCGCGCCTTAATTAGGAAGTCGATATTGAGCTCAGAGCTGCCAGTATGGTTATCGGATAATCGAATTGCTGATCTATTGGAATAAGTTCTTCTAGGGTTTAGGTATTCGAGCATTGTCAATTCATGCTTTACCTCATTCTTTGGAGATTTAGTGGTTTGATTGGCGATTGAAGCTCCCTGATAATTAATCAGTTGGCTTGCTTCGTTGCATTTATTTTTCATTAGTTCTATCAAGAATACTTTCTTATTATCAGAACCAGTAAAGGCGAACTTACCTGCTTCCGGCTGATCGGAATCAATTGATAGCAATGGAAGGGTGTCGCCTGACAGGAGTGGACTGAAGTCGATCGATTCTAGACAAGTTCCAACGATCGATGGTTGTTGTCCTGAATCCATATTCTCTTCTTTAAGTACTTGTGTCATATCGTTTAGGGAAAGAAAAATTTAGCGAACAGTAAAGTAAAAAAATCTAGACAATATTCTAAAAGATATCTAATGGCAATAAGAAAGAGTCCCCGACAACGGCGCCAAATTTAATGTGGAGTATTTTTTACTTCACTTTCAAATCAACCCTATTCCCACCTTACTCTCTCACATAAGAGGTTCAGTGTAGTATTTAGGGATCGAATCCACAGAGACTCTAAGATTGCACAATAGACTTATTTTTTTTGAATTAAAGCTAGATGAGTTATAACAATAACAATAAAAGCGATTTCAAGATTGATTTGGTTTGTGAGGATTAAATTAAGAGATTAGACTTAGGGGAAATTCTCAGGTAGGTTTAGCTAATTCAGTTTAATAGATTGCTAAGCATCATTCTGAAATCAAACCTCAGGGTTTAGGAGATCACTCTCGCGCATCTCGACTCCACATCGATCGATGACAATAAGCTGGCATCGATCGATGCTCATTCTAAACAATAATGGTTTCGTGGTTTGGTTGGTTCTCTAAACTTCTAATTCAACTCTCGTTTGGTACTTGTTATTTTGATTGTTTAAGATAGATTCCAAGTTATAACCAGGCTCTCGCTTGCGCTATATTTCTATGATTGAGGTGATCAAGTTCAACTTAGCGTTAAGAGGAACTTAAACAAAGAACCAGGAAGATTACCCAAACAATTCTAGAAAATCAAAAATACATTACTACCATTGAATAACCCTAAATCTAATAGAGAACTACTTAGACATAGCAATAAAGAACATGAATAAATTATGCATAAATTATGATTAAATTGCATAGAATGAACTGAGTAAAACGATAAAGGAGTTCAAGATCTTCTATGTAATGATGATCAGTTCTTTCTCTCCAATAGATGTAGGAGTGTGTTCCAACTCTAAACTCTAAAACTCTAGTGTAACTTAGAAGACAACTCTCTCTTAGGTCTTCTAGGCTCTCCTTAAAACAAAGATAGAAAACCCTAATAAATAGTCTAAATTTCGACCAGGGACTTGCAATTAATGAAACTTCTGGGTAAAACTTGTAATTTCTCAAGCCTTCACCAATCTTGCTGTTGACTTAACCGTCGATCGACGCACAGTCTGTAACGTCGGTTGATGGTCTATTCATAAATTTGGATCCGACTCTGAGTTTCTGCTGAGCAATCCTGAATTCTCCAAAATAGTCCAAAAGCTTCAATTGCTTACAATGAATACCTAGACCTGTAAATACTCTAAAACAATACTAAATGCATATAAAAGACTCTAAAAATACTCTATATACCATATATAAAATTGGTAAAATCCATGGTATATCAATAACACACAACATCATTTCCATACTTTTTCTATCACCCTAGCTATCACACAATACACATGGATTTGACTCGACTCAAGTTGACATCTTGACAGACGCTAATCAACCTAGACTCTAAGGACCTATGGCCCGCTCACCGTCGTCACACCTTGTGTCAACCTATCTCGAGATATCTTATGTTCACAACTGTCTCCCAGCTTCCTAAATGACTATCCGAGTTGCAGCACATTGGCCCCTTTCCGCTCTGTCTGCCACCCCAGTCATAATAGCCATATTTATGCCACGACCCAACATGAATGGTCTTACGGCGCCCTTCTCTATTTCTATCCCGCCCTTTCGCAGTCACGGAATTACACGGCCTTTCACATTAACTTTCCGCGGGTAACTCATGTTTGGCTACTGTCCCGCGGGTACTCATGACATCTATTTCTAAACGCCACCTGTTCTCGGTGCCTCAATCAATACTTCTTTTGCATTCTCATTCATTAGCTTATCCCAATTCTTATTCACATCCCTTCCTAACTTCTTAACACTTTAACTCATTCATTAGACGCCACCCCGTTGTTGGTGTAACCTACAATACACGTCACATCCATTAACTGCTACACTACATTCCACTTGCATTCACATCTGGTACCAATTGTAACCTCCACTATTAACGGAGGCGTGTACTTATTTCTAGAAACCTAAATTTCATCCAACAATCATCACAAGCATCAAGAAAACAGTCACACAATTAAACAAGTAATCATTCATCCACAACAACAAAAGGAAGTCCATTAAGTCCTTTAATCAGTGTGAGGGTTCTTATGCATCATGATCCATATATTTTATAACCTAGCATCCATTATTATTTAACAACCTAACTTTCAAATAGGATCTAACCAAACCCTAGTTCCTCATTAACCAATATAGAGATCATGAGAATATATCTTGTTCGAATCACCTCACCTTACACTAGATCTGGAATTCTGGAACATGAAAACGATATTATGGATCTGAGTGAATCCAAAAAATTCCGATCACTCACCACTAACCACCAACCCCACTCACGAGGGCTCATAGCAAGGAGAGATAAAGAGAGATGGAAAGGAGAGAGAGAAAAGTTATGCTGAGAGAGAGAGAGGGAAGAGATCGAGATTTGCGAAAGAGAGAGAGAGAAGGGCTAGGGCTTTTCTCTTCTGAGAATTCTCTGCAGAGCTTCGCTTTATGTTTCTTATTGGAGAAAAGAGAAGGGGGATGCCTCTATTAATTAGAAAAGGGAAGGGGAACCCTAGGTTTTCCCTAATGGGCCGTTGAGAAGCCCTTTTACCTTTAAAAAGTTTTGTGATAAGATTTCGGGCCATTACAATTCTTCCCTGTGTATCAGATTTGTCCCCGAATTCCAAACCCCAAACTCCAGACAAACGACCGAAACCAAAATGAGCTTCTTTCACACATAATACATCGAGAAAGGGAGGCACACAAGAGTTTATTAATTTACTCGAGATCTGTTAAAAACAAATGAATGGATTAGAGTACAATAGTTTTATAAGCTCAAGGTATCTGCACAAACCACATGATGCCTTTAGAAATGCAAACACCAAAGCCAAACAATAAATAGAAAAGCATGCATCCTACTTCAAACAAATAATACTAGGATCTCAGATAGCCACTACGACATGGAGAAGCGCGGTCGGCCTCAAACCTAGGATCGACTTCGCCAGGACCACTACCTGAAGGTTCTGGATCATCCTCTTCCGCCTCAGATATATCTTCTTCTTCTTCGAAGCTCGAGATGTCCATCGTTCTTGCATCAATCCTTTTTTCTGCTTCTACCCCTAGACCTGCCATTTACATTACCAGCGCAAACTCAAGGGGTTGCAAGAAGCCAATCAAGTTAGCATATCGGTACGAAGCCCCGCGTTGTACATCCGACACCACACATCCGCAAACTTAGGCTTGCACCTCTTGGCCTTTTCAAGGAACTCCTCAGTGTACTTCGCTACAGTTCGTGATACTTGCTTCATATGAATCACAGCTTCACATAGGGAAGGTCCGGTAATCACCCTCGAAGAATCAACTTCCGTGGTGGATGTCTTCTGTGGACAACCACGCTTCCTTGAAGGTCTCTCTGTGGACGACGACTGCTTGTGTCCCACCTCGGTTCTTGGCATCAGTTTCCTCGGGCAACCCCATCCCTTCCTGGGTGGTGCCACCTCGGCCTTAGGCGAGATCTGGAACGTCGCATGGCCTTGCTCCATGCGCCTTTAGTCAGCAATTTTCCAGAAATGAGGCATCAGCACCTTGTGCCCGATCGGCTCATGTGGATACGCCAATGGGAATTCCCTGAAATTTTCTTCTGGTTCCGAGTACGTGGGCTGCACCAGGTTACCATCTTGGTAGGCTCTTCTGGCATATGCAAGGGTACCCTTTGGTCCATAGTCCATACGCGGCATTCTCCACTCGATGTGATCTAGCTTAGACGTCCTGCAAGTAACTAGATCCGATCAGAACCATAATAGAAATATAGATAGGTTGGTGGTGTTGAAAGCATTTCACAACTTTTATGAGTAGCATAAAATTTTACAAACTCTTTTTCAAAACTAAAATAGTTTTTCAAAAATGGCGGTCATGCCGACCTCTTAGGATAATGCTAAGGGATCTTAACCCTAGGCTTTGATATCAATTATAACACATCGATCCCTCCCCGTCCGACGTGGGTTTCGACCGGGTGTAACGGACATACTCCTACTCATTTTAGACCAACCAAAATGTATGATTACTGGTCCAAGGAGTCATCAGACACATTAACCTTTGATCACAGACCAACCCAACCAAATCCATATACGTATACTTACAGTCATGCGCACCTGTAACTGGAAAGGAAGGCATAAGTAAATGCATTACTCAGTGAAACGGTTCTAGACCAGCCTTTTCACATGAAACTCTATATGCAAAAGGAGAGCTGGCTACCTAGCACAAGCAACAAATCAAATGCAGCCTACAATAGCACCCAACATCATATACATTCTTTTCTATCAACCTAGCGATCACACAATACAATGAACTCAGTCACTGCTACACATGGAATTGACTTGACTCAACTCGACAATTGATACACTTAAAACTGGATCTTTACTAATGTCAAGTTAACAATGGTAGTTGTAATATTTTATATTCAATTCCAAAGGACCAGTTTACACTTTATCTTTATTGAGTCAATATCAGGCTAAAACAATCAATGATTGGAAACTAAGAAATTCTAAAGAGCATGTAACAGGTTTGGGTTGGGTTTTTAAATTGATTAAGAAGCTAGCCTAAGGTGATTAATTCGGGTGTTAACAACATGAGCGAAACAATTATTCAAGTTTGTTATAGCGCAAGTCTAGAACTCGGAGCACGCAATTAGATCATCCCACAATCGTGGTGCTTCTCTTTTCTTCTACCAGCCTCAGAGCCTAAGCTATCACTTGGTCTGAGTTCCGATGAAGAACATTACATTTATGATCCGAACAGTTCATAAGACACCCTAATATATACTTTCGCTGATTAGGGATATGATGCTCATTCATAACAAATCTAGAAACCTATCACACGGTTAAAGAATAGATTCTGCCTAAGATCAAACACTAAGTGATCAGTTTAATGCAAGATTTAAGTGCAATTATGAATGAAGACAATTAATGAATACTTTTTTTTATGTTCAACTCACGATCTAACACCCTAACACCCTAGGCTAACTAATCCGACTACTCGGCCATGCAACAAGAGAACATAGAGATTGAAACTGAATAATACATCACTGGGATTATAAAAGAAATAGAAATAGGGTTCATGGAATTCTTCTCCAAACAGAGAGACGAAGCCTTCTTGTGGGAACAGAAATTTAAACTGTCGATTTCCGTAATCGGAGGAAAGTGAAGAAACCCAAACTTTCCTTGAGGTCCCGGATTCTCTGCGTAAACACACGAATGCGAAAAAGAAGAAAAAAGCAATACCGGAAGAAGTTTATCAGAGGTGTTCTATTGATAAAGATGAAGTAAAGTTACAGATATTCACCGAAAACAATATGGACGGAAATTCTTCAACAATGGAGAACAAGAGATCGAAGCAGTAAAACGTTCTAAGTAGTAAGTCTAGCCACCTAGGTCTTAAGATCTCCTCAAGCTAACAATAATATCCCTAGACCTAAATTTTTGGTTCCCCATGCTCCTTAACTTGGCTCTCCTTATATATGCCCTTTAGGTCGGTCGTCTTTCCTTTTTTGTACCTGATTCGAGTCTATCTTTCCACTGGAATCTTCCTTATCTTCCATGATTATCTAAAAAATTAACGTTTATCTTCTTTTCCATTTATCTTCTAGGGAAATTAAGTAGACTGTCACTGTAATCGGACTTATTCTCGTCTGGAATTGTAAGGGGGCCTTATGTTATGTTTTAGACCTTTTCGGGCTGTTTTTTTGACTTAAGAGTTTTAACGATTTCTTTCAGAGAAATCGCTTTTCATACGATGTTGGTTTCCACACTGTTGGTTTCATGAAATAATAAAATTGTTCGTATAGTCGAGATAAAAATGATGTTAAGTTAACCGTTACCATTTTATATTATTTATTCAAAGTTTTTACTAAAAGCTAAGTCCTCGCTATTTTAATCACACAACTACAACAAAAAATTCAATGGAGACGAGGTGAGAAGCAGTCGGTCACGGCCCAAAGGTGAGATTGATGAAGAGGAGATGGTCGCCTCACCCACGAGCGACTAGACTTGTGGCTGGTCTCGTCGCCCGTGGGAGACGAGACTTTGATATTGTCTCGTCGCCCACAGACGACAAGACTTAAGGCTGGTCTCGTCACCTGTGGCCGACGAGACATTGATCATATCTCGGTTCTTTTCTGCAAAGTTTGCAACCTCGTATTCTCCTAAGCTTATCATGTGGTATATTTCTGAAGTTATCTTGGGTTGATCTCCTTTAAAGGACGGCTTAGCAATCTTGGGCATCGTTTTCAAGGTTACAATTTTTGATCCCAACAGTTAGACCTCCCAGCTCTCAAGTTTTGAATGCGACTCTTGTCGGCGAGTGATGTGCCTTTAATTGGAGTCTACGGCTGGAGTGTTCTTAAAATAATCGTGGAATTTTTGTTGATTATTTTATTTAGGAAAATTTCGTATAAGTATTGGACTCTTTTTACTCATTCACATCAGACTTCTCCAAATTTTCATATTTATTTTTAGGGCTTTTCCAAACCAAGATGACCTCCTTCCACAAAGAGCAGAGAAGTATTGATGCCGGGACGAGTACTGTCTTCCAAACAAGTTTGTCGAGTTCTCCCGTTCTTAGTGGTATCCCAACTAACGTGGCCGAGTTCTTTGCTTTCAGGAAGAAATGACTCGCCGTGATACCGAGATGGAGGGTTCTCCATGTGTCGACCCGTCGTATTACCCTGTCTCGACTGGTGTCTTGACTTCGGCGGCCAGTTTACCATCTCCCTCTTCGATCTTTTCCGAAGGCGGAGTGGTTACCATGCAGTCGTGGATGCTGCAGCACAACCTTCAGGTTCTTTCATGACTCAGGTCTCTGTTGCCGATACCGAGTAGGCTCCTGAGTCAATGCATCCTCCCCCAACCAAATGGGAGATAATTTTGGGTGACGTGCCCCCAGCAGCACTCTGAGTGTCAAAGGGGTTGCAATAGGCCTTGTGCCAATCCCAAGCCGGCTAAGAAGAGGAGGTGTGTCAAAGGTGCCCTGGTCGGACCTTCGCCCTTAAGAGCTTATGTTTCGGGTTCAAGTCAGAGTTCCGCGCCCAGGTTTGTTTCAAGAATCTCTTTCCGTTAGCGTGTTGCATTTTTTTCTCATTCCTCTTTTTGACTGCGGGTCTGAGGCTGAGAAACGTGCGAAAGAGCTTGTTGAGTCGAAGGAGAAATCATCGCAGTTTGAGACGAAGTTGGAGGTTATCGAGGATACACACTCCCTTAAACAATCACGGTTGGAAACTCGAATTTCCGAGTTAGAGAGGGATCTTGGGAAGAAGACATTCTCCTTTTTCAAAAAGAAGAAGGCTAGGAAGGCCAAGGCTTCTGAGTTGCGCCGTCTGCAGCGTCACATCGAAAGTGGAGGAGGATCGATGAGTGGCGGGATTGTGAAGGCTGAGGGTGAGTTGAACGGCGCTCTATGCGCCGAGTTTCAGACTCGTCTGGCATAAATTTCCAGCTCCCTCAACTCCCGGATGAGCGTTTGTAATAGGGACCCTGCTCTGGCTGTCATCGAAGGAGGGATGAACGGGATTCTGCTGTTTTAGGGCGGAGAGCTCCGTCTCCGTAGGCTGAAGAGGCCAAGTTTCCGCTTGTAAAGCGGAGCTGGAAGTTGTCGAGAGAGACTTTGATTAGCTCCTTGCTGGCCTGAAATCAGATTGTATCCTTCCGCTGTTTTGCGAGGAACAAGATCCCGTGGATGTCGAACTTACTGGTGCAATTGAGGGAGACGACGTGGCCCCGCACTCGGATGAGGTGATGGGAGAGGGTGAGGTTCTGTCCTTAGAGGTTGAGTGAGGATGTAGTATCGTTAGGAAAGTTTGATTTTTATGTTTTCGTTTGTGTTTGTTATGGCCATGTGTGGCCATGTTTTATGTTTCGGGACTGGCCGTATGTGGCTTTGAATCTCTGCTGCTTGGTGGTTTTATTAATAAAGTAGGTATTTTTGGTAATTATGGCATGACTACTTTTATGTGGATGTTGAGGGAAGTAATATGAGTTATCGTTTCTTATCCAACTCTTAGTGGATCGTTACATTCGTTGTTCGTCTTAGATGAGAGTACTTGAATATTTTAGATCATGGAACCTCATGAACGCACAAATATAAGCGAAGAGACATGTTTTGGAATCTCTTATCGGTTCATCCAAACTATGCCTTGAGAAGTTTGAGATCAGTGTACTAGGTTTAGGGAAAGACCTAGGCTTACTATCGGTTAAGGGTTTGCGATGACTTTTTTGGCGTAAATCACTCGTTGCGGTTTTGATCTGAATCCGTTTGAATATTGAAGGTTGTGAAAGGTTCTCGGCATATGTGACTTGCATCGACCGAGAACCGAGCATCTCTCTAAAGACAATTTTGAAGTCATCTAGAAGTGTTGACCAAAATTTTGTATTTCCTTTATAGTGCGCTATTATCCTTGTGTCAGATGTTTGAGAGCCTATCTCTATGAGGGGGGGGGGGGGGGGGGGGGGGAGAGATGGCTAAGTCTGTTTAGGACGTTAGATTCTGTTTGTTATGATCAGCAATAAATAAAATGGTAAGTGTTACCATTTTTGAGTTTTGAGTTTTCGCGAAAGATACATGTTTGAGAAGATGTTAGTGCGTATGATTGTTCGGGCTCCCAAGATGGAAGTTTCATCGGGGAAGATATATTTTGTTAGAAAAAGGATTCTTCAGGCGTTTGGCGATGTCTCGCGATGCTGAGAACCGTTTTTTATTCTTTCATATGCTGCTTTATGTGTTCGCAATATCCGCGGGATTGAAGAGTTTATCAATCGTTTATTTTGTGTAAATATTTTTTCCGTATAATATCTATTTTTCAGGTCATACGGTGATAAAGTAATGTGTGGCATTTGGTGTGTGTTGTGACAGATTTACGAGACACGTTTTCTATACTGCTGATTTTGTTTTTGAAAATATTGTGTTCGAGAGCAAGGATATTTTAAAATGTGGGAGTATACGAGTATAAATATATGTACCCATTCCCCCCTTTTTTGGAGAGGGGGACAGATGAAATCGTCTTGTGACGAGTTGCCTGTGTACCCTTTTCGAGGATCAAGCCGTCTCGTAGTTCAGTTTGTTACAACGTGATTCCTTAGTGTTAGTATTTTTTTAGATGCATCGCTTTCCAGGTTCTCGGAATTTTGGCGTCTTGCTTGTTGGCGATTTCATACGCACCTGGTCGGACCACTTGACTTTGTACGGTCCTTCTTAATTTTCTCCGAGTTTTCCCGCGTTTCGTTCGGCGGTGTTTTGGAAAACTTTGTGCAGGACTAGATTGCCTTCCTTGAATCTGCAGCTACATACGTTTGAGTTGTAGTACTTTGCGGCCGCTTGTTGGTAGTTTTGAATCCTTATGAGGGCCTGATCTCGATGCTCGTTGATGAGGACGAGATCATCAGACAAAATCAGATTGTTCAAGTCTTCTCTTTGTGGGAGTAGTCTTCTACATATTCCAGGGAACTCGACTTCCATCGGGATCATGCATTTTGATTCGTATACGAGGGAGAACGGGGTTTCTCCCGTTGCTCGTCTTGGAATTATTCGATGTGACCATAGAACTCCTTCTAGTTCTTCTGCCCATTGACCCTTCTTGGCGTCTAGGCGTTTCTTAAGTCCGTCTAGGATGGGTTTATTAATAGTTTTAGCCTGGTTATTTCCCTGTAGCTGGGAGTTTACTTGGTTAGTCGTAACTTCCATTTTTTTGCAAAACGCCTCGAATCTAGTCGAGATAAACTTAGACCCATTGTCTGTTACGATCTCGTATGGGATTCCGTAACTGCAGATGATATTTGTCCATATGAAGCTTTCGACTTGGGCATCCTTAATGCTTGCGTATGAGTTTTCTTCGACCCATTTTGAGAAGAAATTTGTTAAGACTAGCATGAAGCATTTTTGTTTAGATTTGTGCATGGGACAGACAATATCTATTAACCACCGCATGAACGGGTATGGTGTCGTAACAGATGAGATAACCTTTGCAGGTTGATGGATCGTTGGCGCGTGGCTCTGTTATTTTCGCATATTCATGCAAATTTCTCGCAATCTTTGATCATCGTCGGCTAATAGTAGCCATTGCATTTTATTTTGATTGTGAGGGATTTTCCGCCAGAGTGATTTCTGCAGGATCCAGAGTGGACCTCTTCCATGATTTTTCGAGATTTGTTTCCTTCAACGCACGTCATAAGTAGTCAGGAGAATATCCACTTGTAGACTTATCCGTATACTAGGACGGCTCGTGTGCCTCTTGTTTTTTTTTGCATATTCGTTCGAATTTATCGCAATCTTTGATCAACGTTGGCAAATAGTAGCCATTGCATTTTATTTTGATTGTGACGTAATCTTCCGCCAGAGTGATTTACACAGGATCCTTAGTGGACCTCTTCCATGATTTTCCGGGATTTGCTTCATTCCACGCACGTCATAAGTGGTCCAGAAAATATCCACTTGTAGACTTCTCTGTCTACTAGGATGTATCGTGCGGCTTGGGTTTTGATCTTTTGGGCTTTCTATTTCTCTATAGTGACCGTTCCATCGGTGATGTACGATATGATTGTTTCCATCAATGGTTTATCGCAGCCGTATTTAGATCTTTTCGAATTTTCTCTGGGTTGAACGTCAATTTTGTCTGTGTCATCATCTTGTGGGTTGATTAAGTGTACGATGACTGGTGGCCTGGTGCTTGGGTGTTCTATGAATTCATTTGGGATTACTCTTCTGAGACCCGGATCTGAGCTTCATGCTAAGGCTGCTAGAGAATCGGCATGGTGATATAGCCTATTTATTACCAATTTCAAACCATGTTATAGGCTCTACTTAGGGTCTTATGTGTGTCTAGGCTATGTCTTAAGTCTTTACAGGTCCAGGTACGTTTTGGAGATATATGGAGATACTTGGAGCTTTTGGAGCATTTAGAAGAGAGGAATCAGTAGCTGATTGTTGTGAGAGTCGAGTACAAGAATGCCATCGATCGGCGACAAAACGTTGGCGTCGACCGATGTTACATGACCAAGATTGATCGATGATGCATATCTGCCATCGACCGATGTCCAATTCGCAGATAGCCGATTTTCAAGCCCAAGCTAGAGACAAGACACAAGATTACCCCTGGACGAGTTTTGACCTAGATTTTAGGGTTTTATATTTATACTTAATGTATGGCACCAAGGTGCTAGAGAGACTTTGTGCACCAGCATTCCATCATAGTTTTAGGATTTATTTAGGGGAGAAGATTCATAGCTCCAAAGGGAGATTTGTATTGGAACCCTAATATTTTAACTATGCATTTTATTAAGATTATTATTCTTACTTTAATTATGTCTGAGTAGTTATCAAATAAATTTAGGCTTGAATGATAGCAAATGTGGGAACCGAAATTTGCACTGTCAATTTCCGTTGAATTAGGAACGAAGGGTAAACCCTAGTTTCCCAGAGGTCTCGGATATCTGCTAAACCACACGCCAATCAGTCAGAATACGAAGTAAATATTGAAAACAAAGTAAGAATAAAAAAAAACAACAAATAGATATCTTATTCCGAATTTGCGTATGAGGGTTTACAACAGGATAGGAGCCTAGGCTATGAGAGCTGTCGGCGAGATCCGTAATTCTAACAACCTAAGACTGCAAAACCCTAGTTGAGTCGCAGCTCGAATAACAAAAACGGAAAGTTGCCTAAATGCTCTAAGTGCTAAGCTATGTTTGCTATGGGTGGAGATTTCCGTGTGTCCTCTGCATCATCACCCTTGAAGTCCTTATATACTACTCTAGAGGTGGTTTGCCCTTTCCCCTTCAGCCCTTGGTCGAACTTATCCCTTCGCGGAAATATTTTTTTCCTCAATCTTTGGGAACTTAAAATTTATCCTTTGATCTTAACATTTATCCTTTTCTGCAAAATAAAAGATAAACCATCACAAATTTTGGGCTTGATTTCGAAAAAAAACGCGAGTGGGCCTTTAGCCGAGCTTTAGACCTTGTTTGGCCGTTTTCCGACTTAGGCGTTTCCATGATTTTATCAAGATAACAGTATTAAGGCGACGTCCTCTGAGAGTTAGGATCTTTCGTATGGGACGTGTGACTTTAGGTGTTTAGGTACCCGTTATCGTCTCATACGATCGAACCGATCCTTTCTTGAGAAAACGAGTTCTTTCGGTAAGGTTGCAATGTCAATCCTGATCGAGATGGAACAAAGATAAGTTCGATCGAGTATTGAAAGAGGGAGATTAACGAGGACGAGGTGAAACTGGATTGATTTGATCCAAATTTGCCGAACAAGCAAGTCAGATTACTCGTGTCATCTAACTCGCCCGTTTGGCGAGTTGGTCGATCTGTGCTGACCAACTAGCCCGTGTTCCTTTCCTTCGAGTTTTGGCCAGGAGACAAACTCGATTTCGAGACTGTATTCGTATAGAAACACGATTTTTAGATGTTGAATTTGAGAATACCGTTTTTGCCTCTACAAACGCATTCTCCTGGTAGGTTTCCGTTTCCGTCGTGACCAATTTTGACCACAACAGTTAGTCCCCCAGCTCGTCAGAACTGTGAAGTTCTTGCGAGCGTTTTTAAGTATATTGGATGAATTAGACAAAATCCAACGTTTGAAGCCTTGAGGTGAAAAAGTAAATCCTATCTTCTATAAGTAGGTGGAGTGGTTTTACAAACTCTTCATTTGTATATTTCCACAAACTTTTTCAAGAATCAAAATATTTTTTCCTTTCTTTCATTCCTTTGGTAAAAAGGAAGCTATGTCTTCGTGGAGAGATGTTTCCTCAAAGTCTTGTGATGACCGTCCCGTTCCCGATAGTTCCAGTTCGCAGCACAATGGTGCTGTACCAAAGGTAGAATTCTCGGCCTATCCAGTCGATCCTGAAGAAGCGCTGAAGCGTACTGGGTGGCCAGGGGAGACGTGAAACCCCCCAGACCAGGTACGTGGGCCTTGCCTTCGTTTCGTGCCAACCCCGTGGAGGGTTGTCCTAGCAAAATCTGTCCGAATGGGCTAGATGCCATCCGGAGCCATTGCCGAGTTCCTGAATCGATCGCATTTCGTCTTCCGGAGGCAGGAGAAGTTGCTGAGTTTCCACCCAATGGTTACTTTACGTGTTACGAGGTGTTCCTGACGCAATGCCATTTGTGGTTTCCAATTCCTGAAGTCATTGCGGAACTTCTCGATTGTTCTAAGATATCGATTGGTCAAATAAATCCGTGTGGCTTGCAGCATATTGTCGGGATTCTCATGCTGAGTTATGAGTTCGGGATAACCCTCGATACCAAACACCTCGATGCTTTGCTTAAACCAGTAGGGAAATCGTCAATAACTCAGTTGAGGCCCCAGTCGGGGATGACGATCATAAGTGAATTCGTGTTGAACTACCATGAATGGCGGAAACACTTATTTTTTGTCATTGTTGACGATGCATCTGTAGAGGAAAATGGCCTCTCCGTCTTTAGGACCAGATGGGGTTTGAAAGGTATCTTTGATCAAGTGTAACCCCTTTTTCTCATTTCTTTACCCCCCCCCCCCCTCCTTTTTTGTTTCGGTGGAGTTTGATCTTTGATACGTTTCGTGTATATTTTATTTTCAGAGACCAATCTTTTCCCTCCGAGTCCGTAAGGTCTGGATACCATTCGAGACTTACTTTGCGGTCGCCCGAGTTTTTGGGAAACGTTCAACCCCAAGAGGGTCATGCTGTCGCTCTCCCCCGTTCTTGATATCAGCCAGATCTGCCGGTTGAGGAAGGATCGGAGGCGTCCATGGATGGATTTGTTGCGTGCGCGGTTTGCACGAGAGAAGAAAGACCGAAGACTCGGAAGGACAAACACTTCGTTGTTGAGGATGAATCGGCTAACGAGCGGTGCTCCTCCGACAATAAACTAAGAGACTACCTAAATAGTCAAGTAGATGGGGACAATGGAGGTCGAGGCAATTCCAACGAGCCGCTTGGTTTTGACTATCCTCCGGGCGCAGGTGGATCCAGTGAGACCCCAGAGTTTACCCAGGCGTCGAGGATGGTCAACGGGGTAAGTTATTGTCATTTTCTTTTGAGGATGAGCCTTTTTGACTTTGAGATACTTGGCAGGGCCTCCTTATGATGAACCGAGTACTTAGTGCGAGTTGGCGGGAAGCACGTATGGCTCAGTTTAAGGCTGAGGCGGACAACAATGAGATTGCTCGCCTGAGAGATGAGTTGGAAAGTTCTCGCCGCCGCAAGAGAGATTCGGTCACGACTGAGGTTCGTCGCGCTTATAGGCGAGGAAAGAGGGAAATGGCCGAAGTCATGAGGACTCGTCATGAAAAGTTCTCGTATCAATTTGAGGAACTTACGATAGGTTATAAGGACTTCGGAGACTATTGCGAATGTCATGGTGCTGTGGGCGGTCTATACCTCACGCAGGCTCCTTGTTATTCGTTCGGTGCTGAATATGCGAGGCAGACCGGGCGTATGAACGAGAGGGATAGGGAATTTCAGATTCCTCAGACCGAGGAGAGGATTTGGGAACAATGGGACCCGATTCCTGTTTCTGTCGACACAGTGGAGGCCGAGGTGGGGAATGCCGATGAGACAGGCGAGGTAAATCAGCCGACGGCTCCTCTGGATGTCAACGACTATTTTCTTGGCAGATCGATGACAGGGTGTTGCGACTGATTTGGGAATGCCCTCTACTATATTGTTGCACGTTTTTGTCTTGTTTGTTTGTCGGCCAAATGTGGCCGTATGTAGCGGGACTGGCCGAGTGTGGCCTTGAATCCATGTATTTTACTAACTTTTATTCGAATAGTGCTTGTTTATGATGAATGGGTGTTTTTAGATATTTGGGATTTGTTTAGTGTAGAAAGAAAACTCGAGTTGTCATCTCGACTTTCTCCCTTTTTTGCGGATCGCCTTGTTCGCGCGAGATGTTCGAGGAGTTTTCAAAGTTTCGGGAACATTTAGATACAGAGGAAGAGACATGCTTTTAGGATCTCGTATCTTTTTGATATCATGTTTTGACACGTTAGACACCAGTGTGCTGGGTTTAAGGTAAGATCTAGGTTTACTTTCGGTTTAAGGCTTTTTGATGACTAATCGGATTTCTTTTTACCTGCTTCGATTTTAACCTGATTCGTTCCTATTTAAAGTCTGCGATAGGTTCTTGGATTATATGACTTGCTTGGTCGGAGTCGAGCATCTCTTCAGGGAAATTTTTTTAAGTCTCCTGAAAGTGCTGACCAAAATTTTGGATTTCTTTTATAGCGCGCTATTTATCCTAGTCGTACGTGAGAGGATCTGTCCTTATGGATTGGGGTGTTTAAGACGGCTAGGGTGCTCGGAGGGGCCAATTGCCGAGTGTTTTGTAGTTGCGAATGGATTGGGGTGTGTTCTCGAAAATTAAGACGACGCCTCGCCTGTTTTTTTTTTGAAAACTCACTTTGCGTAAGTAACGTTTTGAGCGTATGGAATAAGGATCTGGTGCTTTGATAGGGAATTGATGATTCGACCGAGATAGGATGGTGTACAGTTGATCCGTTTTGAGGTAAAACGATTTTCCGCGAGTTTCCTTTTCCGGGATGGCGCGACAATCGTTTTGCTCTTGTAAGGATGTACGACATATTGTTTCTTTGCGGGATGATAGACAATTTACAAATTTATAAAGAATTCTTTTTTGTCGAGAAAGTTCTGAAAATTTGGGTGAGTTACTCGATTCGGTTTTCTTTCTTTCGATTCTTGTTCCGGAGACTTGCGTTAAGTCAATTCGAGACTGCATTTGTATAGAAACACGATTTTTAGATGCTGATTTTGAGAATACCATTTTTGCCCCCAACAAACGCATTCTCCAGGTAGGTTTCCTACTTCGATTCCGTCGTAACCGATTTTG